>MKEJ01035672.1:0-18530 GCA_001753735.1 Embelia ribes
TTTGTAACAAAATTTACTTTTTTATGATAAACATTTTTAGTGCTTTAATTTTTAAACTTTCAAATTTTGAATTTCGTAGTTACTTTCATAAATAATAATAAAATTTCTCTATCATTTAGATGAAAATTGAAAATACAATTTGAATTATGATGTCGAATGAGTAACTAAAATCCAATATTTATTTATTTTTTTATAAAGTTATGAGAAAAAATAAATTTATACTAAATTTCAATCACAAATATTACTATCAGAGTCTAACTAAAAAATAACAATTTTTTCTCCAAAAATAAAACCGTATATTAAAATATGACGGTAAAGTATGCACTCACTGCTTAATATCTTGAAAAATATCACGTGCAACGAACGTAATATCCATCTGATATGATATATATGTATGTACATATACAAAAAGAGTAGATAATTGGTGGAATGACCGAGTGATCATTTTTTAAGGAGGTATGCATGGTGGGAGAAAGCAACTTTTGCAATATGTTCTGCACCAGCCATTTTGGGGTTCGTTTGTTTTTGAAAACCAAAACTTTCTCATGATTCGAGTACTTACCCTAGGCCCCGTAATGACACTTGTCACAAGTTGGGTGCTTAGAAAATCTATAATGGGCATGTTATAACGTAATGTTGCAGTGGCATATGTGTACTATCTATGAATTTATTTGGTCTCAGCTTCTAGCCAAACAAATTAGCTTTTTTCTATTCAAGAACAGCAACAAAAATAAATAAAATAAACTCAATTTAAAAATTAAATAGTTAAATCAATCCAATTTTATTTTTTTTAAAATAATTAGAAAATCTTGATTTTAGAGGCTGAAACCAAACAAGCCATATAAAGTGCATTGGATGGTTTTACAAGCAAGAATGAGAGACTGAGCTTTGTGCCCTCCGCTATTAAATCAGCTAAAATTGTAAATAAATCCAAGTACTTTGCTGTTAAAGCTTGTTAAATATGGCTTAATATGCTAATCTAGTGTGTAATAGGTCCCCTAAAAAAACCATTTAGACTTTTAATATCATGATGGTCTATGGATGTTTTTCTCATATCCGATTCCTATATATATATACCCGATGGATCTCTAGTCCCACAACTGAGGGGTAGATACAAGCGGACTTTCCTCGTTAAGTCCGTAGTTAGGGTTGCTTTGTAAATGGCTCGAATAAGGGTTCAAACGGCCAAACTAGAACCTCGTTTAAGTCTACAATTAGGCTTGCTTTATAAATAGCTCGAGCTAGGGCTTAAATGGCCACATTGAAGACCTCATCCATTGAAATTGTACAGATATTGTGATGTGGCGCTCATCCGACGGAGTCTAGTCTAATTGGTTCTCCTTCTAGAACAGATCTAGCTCATAACAAAGCAAACTCAGGTGATGCCTAATGCTAGCTCAAATCACAAGTATTTGAGACTATGCAACTTTATTCACCAATTAAGATGGTGGACCTTGCTACAATTTTATCAGACTATGTCATGCAGTGGTAATTTATTTGACAGTACTATTTAAAGAGATCTTTATTATTTAATTTTTCTTTAGAGTTGAGTTTATGGGTTTATTAAGAGAGTACTAGGTCTCTTTTGGTTTGGATGTTGGATCCCAATTGTTCGTTTTTGTCAAAACGTACATCTATTACTTTGGTATTGTTTCGCCTCGTACTGTCATACATTAATTTGGTATTAGAATCTTACATTGATTCAAACCCAATTTGAGATAAGTCTTAACTGAAGTGGAAATCTCCAGGAATGATTGAGTTAAATAAATTTGGTTGTTTTAATTTTTGTTTTGGATTTTCATTAGCAATTTCGAGATTTTTTCAAAATGGTCCCTAAACCTTTAAAGAAATTCAGTTTTGCCCCTGAGATTTGAAAAAAATACATATCAACCCAAGTAGTTTCTGAAAACTACAGGAAAGCCCCTACAGTTTGAAAAAAATACAGAAGTGGCCATGCCGTTTGACACAATTACGGAATAGTATCTGGAATTTGGGATTTGATGTGAATGGCATCTAGATCAACATGAATATTTTACAATCTGCTATAAATGTTGTGCAATGTGCTATGAATGCTATGCAGTCCGTTATGAAAACTATCTCATCCGCTACATATGTAGCAAAAGTACAAGCTACAACTCCTACTGGTGTCGCTATTCCAACTGTTCCGCTTGCTTTTGTTCCCGTAGATCTAGTGGTACCTGCTTCTCAGGACGTTCAATCACAAGGCTGGACATACGAGATTAAGATTAACTTTCCGCCATTGATAAAAAAAAGCTAAGACTTATGAATTTATCGAGTTCATTACTTTAGAATATTTTGGGTTTGTTTGTCGAGGTGTTTCCAAGAATGTTCAAGTCTTCCTCATAAGAGCTGAATTTTGTGGCTATACTAACGTACGGTGGATTATTGGATTGCAACTGTTCACATTGTTTGAAGATTTAAAATTCAAAATCGAACTTTTTTCAACCGGTGAGAATGATGCAGATTAGTAATATGATATTGAATAGGATATTGTTTAATTGATATGATTTATGTTAGATTTGATTTGATTATTTAAGGTAGTGGTTATTTTTTAAGATTTTTATTAAGGCCTAGGACATTTATTATGTACTTTTTCTTTAGAGTTGAGTTTTTGAGTTTATCAAATGAGTGTTGGATTTCTTTTGATTTTGGGTGTTCGATCCCAATTTCTTTAGTTCATTTTTGTTAAAATATTCATCCTCTTTGTTCATTTTTGTCAAAACTTACATTTATCCATTTGTTGTTTTATCTCAATACCATCCTAAATAGTGCTGCACTAAAACTCATTTACTTATCCAGAATTTTAGGTTGATTTTGACAGGGACACACTAATAGTACATTAGTACAATTGGTGTAATAATTTTTTTAAAATATATATAACAAAAAATTAAATATTATACTAAAATTTAAAATTTTTTATTATTTTCAATTATATTTTTTCACGAATAATCTTTGCTGCAATTGGAACCTAAATGTTAGAGAAGTTTCAACATTACTCATATTTTTTAGTATTTTTTATTCTTATATACAGCATCCAATAAATTTTCTGTAGTCCTGTGCATGCACTTGGCTCATTTTTATGAAATGATGCGATGTGGGAATAAAAAAACATTACCACAAAGAAGAGCAAATATGTATGGTTATATATATTCGAAAAGGAGATAAAACAAAAGGTATACAGAAGTCGGTGGCAATGAGAATGTACAAGCTAATCTAACTATTTCATAAAAAAGTATTTAACTCTACAAAATATTTTATATATTTTTTCTTTCAAATGTATCATTTATCTTATGTCTTTATAACAAAATTAATTATTCAAAAAATGGTAAATTAATTATTTTTAATTTATATATATTTTATAAAGAGAGAATATTATATATTTAAATATTTTGATTGATAATTATCATAAAAACAAAACTTAAACAATTTAAAATAAAAACATCAAAACTTTAAAAATTATAATTTACAATTACTCACATATCTACCAAACTTAATAAAATATTTAATTATCATATTAATTTTCAAGAGTAAAAATTAATACCGCAACTTTGCATAAGTACCTTAAATTTTCTATAAGATGCATACTTAAAATTTGGATAAATGATAACTATTTTTATTAAAATTTATTTGAAATAATTTTTTAATTTTTGTTTTTATATTAGCATATAATATTTTGTTAGATAATAAATCTGTGAATTACGTACAGAGCGCATGCTAGTAAGAAAAAATAAAAGATTATTATGTCTTCATATAATAGTTAATTAATCAAATTAAATTCGGACATCCATCCACTAAGATGGCACAGTGTGCCGTGAGTCATTTCATAACATTTTCATTAAATAAATAAATAAATAAAAATAAAGAAGATAGTCGAGGTTCTGTATTGGACACCGGTGGGCTACCAATTTCAATATTCGCTCCCATTCTGACATTTTTTTAGCTTACAATCACGATGCTTTCTCGTTCCATGACCTGGTGACATGTTAGTCTACTTCAATTTTTGTCATTTACTAGTATATTTTTTCGATTGGAAATAATCTCTTATTGGCGACGGCAGAGTTTGAACTATGATGATAACCTGAGAATCCTAAGTCGGCAATACATTTTGCCCTCTCATCTACTGAGATTTGATTTATGTGCATGTTATATTCTAAGTGAATGATAGATAGTAACATCACATAACCCAATTTTGCCACGTCCAATTTTATAGTGGAGTTGGTACAAAATTAAATTAATAATTCAATTCTTATTCAGCTAAAAGTGGTGGATTCTCATCCTAAAACCAACGGCTAAACAGGGTTCACAGCCCCTGGAAATTCTAAAAGTTCTATTATCTATTCATTATTGAAAGTAAAGATAATTATGTGCAATGAAACCCCCTTAAATATTAAAAATTTTGCCTCCGAAACCGGTTGCTCACCCCCCTTTTATACAATTTTCAAAGTTTGTTACTGCGGCACACTTTTTTTGGTTCCAAGTTTTTAAATTATGAAGAAAAAAAACAGTTTTATTCAAATTAAGA
Source organism: Embelia ribes (assembly GCA_001753735.1). Taxonomy (NCBI): domain Eukaryota; kingdom Viridiplantae; phylum Streptophyta; class Magnoliopsida; order Ericales; family Primulaceae; genus Embelia; species Embelia ribes. Next base: position 4,544 of record MKEJ01035672.1, read on the forward strand.
GAAATGATAAATATCTATAGCTCAATACTAGTTTTTTCCAATCAAATCAACAAAAAATAAAGCTCAACACTACGCTGAATATACACTTGTTTCTAAGCAAAAAATACCAAAAAAATTTGGTTTAGAAACTGCAACTAAACAAAACCCGAGCAAATTGAATGTCCTTTCCCCCTCTTCGATTTTTCTTTTTTTCTTTTTCTTTTTTTTTTTTTTTTTGGTTCATTTTTCCAGTTCATAGACATAACGATAATAAGACAAAAAAAAGATTTGAAGATTCCGCCAATAAGGAATACTCCAACCTTCCATTTGAAACGAAAAAAGCCTATACAAGGAAAGATGATCTGATACTGCAAATTATCTATGTATTTTTTTCAGGAAAAAGAAAATTCTCCTTAATATAAAATTGAAAGGCATAAAGACAATATGAAGGACTAGCATCCTCTGAATTTTGATATATTTTTCTCTCTCTTCCTTTACTCGTAAAGAAACGAAAAAGACTACTGAAAACGAACAATACCACTCTACACAGATAGATACAGAAAAGGAAAATGGTACACATATCACCAATCAAGAAGCATAACTTGAAAAGTAAAAACTCCATATAATTAGATTCTGTGTGATCCTATTTTTAGCAAAAAATCTATACAAAGGATGTAATTACATGTGTTTACACTGTTTCCATGCAGGATTTTCTGTACGTATATCATTACCCTACAAAAATAATTAAAGCATAAAGGAAAATAAAGGAAGAAATGATTTATATCGAACCCAAGAATAAGAGCTAATTAAAGAAAGGACAGATCAATAAATTACCCAAAAAACCTTCAAGAGAGAAAAGACTACATGGTTATGGGCAGCTCATTAACTTACTTCATTGAGAAAAAGGCAACTTAACAATGTTCCAAATAACTAATGAGCAGAATAGCCATCAGTCAGAACAACAAAAGATCATCCCAATTTTTTGGCAAAAAAATCGACAAACAATAAATGAGAAACTAGAACCATGTTTTGTAATCCTGTACCCTATTATCACATTTGCAAAATATAAACTGATTCTGATCTCAATTTACCCTATAATCCATTTGCAAAAAATAAACTGATTCCGATTTTTATAACCTGTAAATATATGACGCGAAAGCAAAAAAGTTATCTACTTCCAGCAGCAGCCGATCTAGTTGTTGATGTCACGTATCGTTCCTATCTTACCTTCTTCTACGCTCTGTGTAATATGTTCATTTATTTTCTTCTCCTTCCCCACGATTTCCTTTTTTGTGTCTACTTGAATAAGCTCCAAAGGTGTAGATGCAGGGTCAAGCTCCTGAAAGCCCTTCGGAGCATCTTTAGCTTCTTCCCCAGTTAACAAATGATTCGGGATCTGATGTGAGAATCGTAACATTTCTTCTTTTGGAATTCTTTGTACATACTCGGGACCAGAACATGTACGAAACACAGTTCTGAAACCAGAAACCTTTATAAGAGGTGCAACAGATAAGCCTTGGTTTTCATTATAATCTTCTAGCACTTCCACCATATCGTACTGGTGTATCACTTCATCTGGGATAAGCTCATTCCAATCTGGGGACCAGTTTCGGTAGAGGGCCCACACTTGCCCTTTCTTGGGAAGAATGCAAATAGACCCTATTGAACCCTTTACCCACTCAACTTTGTGTGAAAATGAGTTCAGAGACTTGGAGAATTCAGGTTTACCAACCCTGAACTCACCACAAGATTTATAAAAACCAGAACCCACCCAATTCATGTCACTGAATTCACTGTTGGTTTTGTATTCAAGCCAACTTATACGCATCTTAAACGGCTTTAAGGATATCATCTTATGAACCATAGCATAGAAACGAGGCATCCCATCATCATCATCAAACGCAGCCCATACTTGATTTTCTCCAAAAGAACTTTCCATTCGGTCCTGGTCAAATTCATAGAAATCAGGATCAGGTACATTAATCTCTGCAACATTGTTGTCAGCATCAGTAGCAGTTTTACTAGAAGACTTCTTAGCTTTGTCTCCTCCTACAACAGTGTTAACAACTCCATTCTTGTTTAGTTTGTCGTTGTCTGCTTTTACAAAGCTCTTCTGCTTGACATCACTCGATTTCACTTTCTTTGAGTCAGCAGCCTTAGTTAAAGATTCTGAGCTCAATTGGCTTAGTTTCGATAGAATTTCAGTCTTAGCCTTTTTGATTAGCATCTTACGAGTTTCAAATGGAGTTAACTCGCTGGTGCTCATATACACATGCTTAACACCTGCAAAGTCATAGACCTTACTCCCCGTTGCCATTTGAGGCCCCATATTACCCACATAACCATTAAAATTACCAACTAATCCTCTTCTCTTCTCCCAGCCACCTACACCATGAGCCTCCTCACGGGCTCTTTTCATTTTCTCATTTGCCTGATGTATGACATTTGCAGCTTTAGCGACTAAAGAAGGCAAGGAAACGGTGGGACCAACAGAGGCTGTCGTACCAAATGAAGCATGCTGGAATTTAGCACCACCTGACCCTCCTAATCCTGTGTCTGGAGCAGTTATAGGATTACGAACATTTGCCTGATGAGGTGGCATGTTATTATTTTGCTGTGGAAACGAATTCGGTGGCTTAAGATAGTTTGAAGGGGGAGCTGGCTTTTCATGCCTTTGGTGTGGAGTTGGATTAGGTGGCTTAGAATAGTTAGGAGGTGGAGCCATTTCTACAGCCTTAAAAGACTGATGACAACGAGTGCAACGAAGGGTTTGGTTGTGATATATCCTAAGATACTCATAATACATCTTGCATGTTTCGCATTTAGTCCAAAAACTATTACTTCTCTGAACAGATGGTCGGGGGATGGAAGCAGGATGAGCCGGAGGCACAATATTCGGTGGTCGTACATTTGAACTTGATCGGTTTGTAAAATTATGAAACCCATTTGAACTTCTCTTTTTATTATATGCTAATCTCTTAGCCTTATCAGACAATAAACTCCAGGCTTCTGACAGAAGCTTAAAAGCACCATCAGCCCCAACACATTTGTTTTTATCAGGATGAAGCATGAGAGCAAGCTTTCGGTATTGTTTCCTAACAGTCTCATCATCAGCAGTGGGGTTTACACCGAGTACACCGTACCAATCAATTTCCCCACTAACCTTTTTTTCTGCAGATTCGTAAACAGTAATTGTCGTCATCAGTTGGGTGAGGCCTTCAAGCGCAGGATATAGAGCTTGGGACTTTAAGGCGAATTTCTTGGCACCAGCAAAATCCTTTTCGGTTAACTTTCGTTCGGAAATTCCTTTGGCCTTGCTAGCATCGTCTTTGTTGCATTCCATTCCTAGGAGCCAGTGACTGCCTAATCTTCAACTTGATAGTACTTTTTAGGCTTGGTAGACTTAAAACAGTTACAATGGTTTGCTTAAAGCTAAGCCACAAAAATCAGATGCACAACACAAGATCACTCAAGTCCTTGCAAAGGAAATCCCTTCATGATCCAATCGCTTATCATCTGATTCAGACAAAATTAATAAGCAGGACAATAATATAAATATGCAAAACACTTGACTGGTGAGAGATTTAAAAAGTTGTATAGTTCCTTATTCTGTTATCAGAAGCATATATTCATGAAAAAGTTTGCCTAAATTGAACATATCAACAACTAGGAGCAGGAGCTTTAACTCTTTGCAGATACTTAACTAATCAATGGCTAAGCTTATCACTACTCTTGTCCAAGGAGAAACTTAAAAAACTGGTTCTGTGCATTTTTCCGGAATCTAGAAGCAAGTATTCATGACAAGCTTCGTGTAAACTGAGTAATCAATAGCAAGGTACAGGAGCTTCATGTTTCTCATTCTACAACCATACTATAATAACAATCTTTGTGTATATTCAACTAAGCAACAGCCGCAACAGATTGTTGATACATACTATAAGTGCTAGTTTGGTACATGGGAATGGGTGGGAGTGGAATGGACTGGTCTTTTGTTGTCAAAATTGGAGACTTGGGTAGGGAGAAGAATCATGATGGGAATGGTGAGTTTCTAAGTGATAGTTTGTACAGTGGAGAAAAGAAACAATCAAACCCACGTGAAAACTGGCAATGTGGATCAATGCAAACTATCACTCAGACACTCACCATTCCCATCATGATTCTTCCCCCTACCAAACCCATTATATTGAACCAAACGAGCCGTAACATCAAACATTGTAGCATATGAAATAAGCTTGTACAATCGTACTTCTGTTGAAATATTAGAGCAAGTTTCACAAGTTACAAACCCAAGATAAGTGAGTAAACTTATAGGCTCAATGCATTTGAGGAAGCTAGAAAGGTAAAAAGAAGTTAAATTAGTGAAGCCAAATCAAAAATATCCAGGGTTTATTCTCAAAACCTTTGAGATTTTCTACAAACAATGCTATATGCATTGGGCCTCTTCTATTTCACAGTTCCCACAAAAACAATTTACGTAACAAAACTCGTTCAAGTCACAAGCTATATAAAAGTAGGAAAAGTGACATTTCAACACTAACCAAACTATAACAAAACAAACTCTAGCAGATCAACAAAAACATTGGGAACCAATCCGTCATGCATTACATTCCTTATCTTAACACTTCACATCTAAACAGTGATTATCAGCACAAATTTATCATAGATACATTACAGAAACTCAAACAAGGATATGTAACTTGCCAAAACCGAAATATAAAATCATCACACTATAATACATACGAACCAAGCTAGTACAATTCATAATTCTCTATAGATGCTTGAAACAAATCCCATTAGTTAAATCCAACACACGAGTAAAATAATAGATTCCATTTCAACACTATTTGTCAATGCTAGAAAAATAAAACAAAACCAATTGAAGGAGCCCAAGAAAATCATAGCCGAAACCTTCAAATTTTACAACAGAAAAAAATCAGATATGCATTGACACTCTTACATTTCATAGCTCCCACAAAAATGTACCAGAAACAAAACTGATTAGTTATATAAAACTTGCACACATAGCATTTGAATACATAAATCATGTTCATGGACTTAGATTTAAAAAATCTCGGCAGTGATTATTGGCAAAAATTTATAGTAATTGATACCCAACAGAAATTCCAACAACCAGACATAACTTATCTAAACAGAAATGTTAAATTAACACAAATTTTCACAAGCAAATCAAGAAAAATAATACGCTCAAGTTCAAATCAACCCGTTCTGTCGATGCCAGAAAAAATAAAAACAAAATCAAATTGAAGGAAGCCAAATGAATCATATTTGGAGTTCCCTCTCGAAACCTTCCAAATCTAATCACTTACATTTGTTTACAGTTTATGCATATGATCTTATGTGCATATATCATTACTCTTAGTTAAGCCCCATACTTATAGCTATAATCACAGGTTCAACACATTTTATTGATGCCACAAAAATAAAACAAAAATGAATCATAGACCGAAAACAGAACTGCTTAGTTACATACAACTAACAAATATAGCATCTCAACACCAACCAATATATATATAGAGAGAGAGAAGTTAACATTGTGATATGCATTTATCCACACAAATCAAACGGATCAAAAATCCATCAGAGAGACACGTCACGTACCTTAAACCAGAACCAATCGGAGGCAAAAACAGAGTTTCGGAGTCGAAAACAGAATCGATCCGAAACCCAAGAATCGGCGAGGGGGTTTACTCCTTTAGAGAGAGAGAGAGAGAGAGAGAGAGATTTGAAATGAATTTGTATGGTGAATTTTTGGGCTCAAAAAATTTCCCACCAATTTGAATTGCAAAATGGCCCCTCAAAGCTTTCCACGGTTATGGGGAAAACCCTAAGAAATGAGAATATGATGAAAAGTGATTCCAAAAAGTGGGGGAGAGGATGGGCTTTTTTGCCAACCCTAATTTGAGGCTTAACTATAGTTGAGTTTAACTTTTAATCATGGTTAGTATTTTTCCCTTTTTTTTTACAATAATATTGAGGGTATTTTGGTAATTTACTATTTACATGAATTGTGCCTAAAAATTCATATCTTACTTCTTTTGTCCGATTTTAATAGTCTTGTATTTTTTTTTTAATTCATCTCAATATATAGTCAAGTTTCCACTTAAGAAAAATAGTTGAAAACACATTTTAATAAAATGTTTCTGTTTATTTTATTAATTTAATTGCTCCAATTATTAAGAATTGTACAAAATTGATAGCATCTACGAAGTACGGATACTTCGAAAGGGTCAAAGATACACCTCCGATACAGCCGGATACGTATCGGATATGGTTGAGAAGTATCTTAAAATAAAAAAAAAAATTAATTTTTGGATACCGCTGGATACGCTTTGGATACGGATGAGATATGCTTTATAATTACATTAATATTATAATAAAATTTTAAAAATTATATATATTATCGACGTATCATAGCCGTATTTGTATCCTTTTTTAAAAAAATTTGTTATATTGTTGTTTCCCATATCATCGTATCCTTATCCGTGCTTCATAGGATAGCATTAATTAGGGATATATTAGGAAATAATGTAAAAATATTTGGATTTCAGTAACATTAGTTGATATTTCTTAATTCTCGTTAAAAAAAAAGTTCAATTATTAAAATGGAACAGAGAGTAGTTACAAGAAAATTCTATCAAAATTGGAAAACTTGTTTAATAAATATCTTGATAATATGGACACTCGCTTATGGAAGATTCTTTTTACTAGGAAATTCACGAAAGGAAGAAATAAATAATATTTATTAATGTTTTCATAACATTTATTAATATTTTTTAAATTACTTTATTTAAAATTTATAACCATGTTTGTTTGAGTTGCAAATGAGTCTAGCAAAACCATAACATGTTCAAACCCAATTCCTTTGTTTAAAAAATATGTTCAAGCTCGACTTTTTTATTTAATGATGCTTATTTTTAGATTTTAGGCACGTCTTTCGAGCCCGAGCCTCCTCATGTAAAATTTGATTCTGTTAAATCTTTAGACATCACTTGTTATTCATGAATCAAACATTTTAAAAAATAAATTATTAAATTAAATATTTTATTGAATCACCAACTAATAACTATGTATATTATAAATTTTTTGAACTTAATATTGAAGTTAATAAAAAAAATATATTTCATTCAAGTAAGATGAGAACTACTTTTCATTTATCAGATTCAACATGAACTATGCATGCTTATGTATGTGCGTGTATATATATATATATTATTTAGCGATCCATATTTTGTGTAGTTCATTTATTAAATGAACGAGTCTGAATTGAGTCCTTAACGAGCCGCACCCAAATTTATCCATAAATAACTTGGTTCATTTGCATCCCTAATTTTTGTACTTAGACATACTTTCTTAGGATAGTTTACTTATTATCAAGTAGATGTGCGTTGGCGATCATTGATAATCTTGTCACTTTCAGTTTTTCATATATTTTCACTTCGCCTCCCGTTTGGTTAAGTTTTATATAATATCTTTATTTGTATTCTTTCCTAAACGGGCCCCATTGCCTCATATTGTATATATATATTACCCCTGTAAAATAATAAAAACAATATCTTTCTCTCTCTCTCTCTTTGTTTTAACATGATGCTAGAGCTGTAAACAAAACAAACCCTAACCTCACATAACCCTTAGCCGTCAGCCCCATCCTTGTCCCGCCACTTCTCGTGGCCCGACATAGTTACGAGAACCAATGAAAACCCAAAAATCCAAATCATTAAACTCAATAATTCTACTTTTTAGGCCATTCGTCGACTTGCGCGTATTCGGGCCGAGAATAATTCTTATAATACAAGAGCTTCTTTTTCGGCAGTTACACTGAACATGGATTTTTATTCCGATGCATATCATACTGATGAGACACCCACCGCCAATTTTGCTGGTATATCTTTGTCTGCTTTTTCAACTAATGATTGTTGGATTGTTAACATAGGTGCATAGCAACAATGTCACGTATCCCACTTATAACTACATATTCAAAATCTGATGTAAGAGCACCCAAATATGTGATGTCGCTATAGGGACTCTCGTACCTGTTCAAGGCATTGGTTCCTTAATTATGGCTCATAACTTTATTTTATACCATATTCTTTACATGCCTAATTTTCCTTATAATTTACTTTCTGTTAATCAACTCACTCAAGATATGAATCTTATTGTTTCTTTTATTTCTAGCTCTTATATTTTTCAATACTGTACTACTTGGACACAGATTGGAGTGGCTAAGTGTCGTGAAGGACTTTACTATTTCCGACCTACTATGGCTGCCACTGCCTTTCAAGCAGCCCCTACATTCAGTGATTAGGTCACCCTTCCAAAATAGGAACCCCTAATTTTATTTATTTACCAAATAAATTTTCTCTCTATAATGCTTGTGAGAGAGGAAAACATTCTCGTTACGGTTTTAACATTTTACCTATTTCAAGTAAGCCTCCCGCCAATGGTACTCCAAGCTTTCTTTAGTTTTGCATTCTGCAGGATACCGTTAGTCTCTATCCGATCATTCTCTATTTACTCGTATGTTTGGTTCCTCTTTCACTGCTATTGTTGTATATGTTGATGATACATTAGTTGCAAGGAATGACCTTGAATGCATTCGCTCTCTTAAACTTTTTTTGGCTTCCCGGTTTAGTATTAAATATTTGGGCCCACTGAAATAATTTTTGGGCTTGGAGGTCGCATGTTCTCCCACAGGTATTTTTCTTTTACAACGAAAGTATGCCTTAGATATTTTGATGGATATGGGGCAGTTAGGTTCTTGACCGGTCGATTTTCTGATAGAGTAGAACTTGCTACTATGTTTAGATGCTGGGGCTGCTTTATCTGATCCAAGTTCCTATCATAGTTTGATTGGGCACTTATTATATTTGACGATTACACGCCCTAATCTCACATTTTGGGTCAATCATCTTAGCCAGTTTTTGCAGGATCCGCGTGATGTTCATTTGCAGGCCGTTTATAGGGTCCTTCGTAACATTAAAGGTACCCCAAGACATGGCTTATTTTTTTCTTTTGACATTGATCTTCTGCTTATGGCCTATGTTGATTCTGATTGGGCAAGTTGTCCAACAATTAGGCATTCTACCTCTGGTTTTTTCATTACATTGGATTCTAGTCCTATTTCTTGGTAGTCGAAGAAACAAAATGTGGTGTCTCATTCCTCGGCTGAGGTAGAATATCGTGCTATGACTGCTACCACTTGTGAGGTTATTTGGCTCATTGCTTTGTTCGTGACCTCCATGTTCCCCTCACTCAGCCGGTACGTTTATTTTGTGATAATCAGTCTGCGATACACATTACAAATAATCCGGTTTTTCATGAGAAGGCAAAACACATTGAGATTGATTGCCATCTTATTCATGAGAAGTTCCTCAGTGGTATTATCTTTCCTTGTTATACTCTGACATAGTCTCAACTTGCGGATATTTTTACGAAATCCCTTGGTCGTGCCTTTCATTAGTATTTTTCTCGCAAGTTGGGTATTACGAATCTTCATACTCTAACGTGAGGGAAAGTGTTAAGTTTTATATAATATTTTATAATATTTTTATTTGCATTTTTTCCTATATGGGTCTTATTGACTCATATTGTATATATATGTTACCTCTGTAAATTATGATTACATAGTAGAATAATAAAAACAATATCTTTCTCTCTCTCTCTTTTAACACGTTTTGATATCTTATTGATCTGTGGTTTTAGAGATGCACAGGCAGAGGGCGAGGAGAGTCCAGTGTTCTCCGTGCATCAACGCAAGGTGGCGCCCCGAGAGCTTGGGAACAGATAGGATTCCAACTATGCTGCCTCAAAAGCAAGCCGAATCGGATTTCACTACTGAAGATAAGTTTGTGTAGATTATGTATGTACATGAATAACATTGTGCCTGAGAGTAGCATTTGTTTTTGTAAAGAAGTTAGTTGTCTTTCTTTTGGTTTCTTGCTATGTGAACTCACTCTCATTCAATTAAACGAGTACATCAAAATTTTCTGAAAAAGCAATGCTACAAAAAAACTCCTTTTAACTTTATTTGAGGTGACTTTACAAATCGAAAGTATCGTTTTTATTTTTTTAACGAGCAAATATCAATAAAACATACATACAAAAGACCAAGTCGTGATGTTTTGCACGAGACCTGCATATTGTTAAGAAATAGTCGTTCTTGAATGGAGAAGGTAAACGACCTATCATGGTGATTACTGACTTCAACAATTTCCGTTGGAGGCTTTTCAGACGAAAAGGGAAACAGTTTACGAGTTTGCTGAGGTGGCAATCAGCGTCTCGGCAACTTTGATCGGTTGACAATGAGAGGAACGAAAAGGAAAAGAACGAGAAGAGAAAGGTTATGGTTTTACGACTATACATTTCTTGGGGAGTTGTATGGAGGTGTGCTTGACACAGAGAGGTTTTTGGTAAGTTGGTGCCTTGGTTTAGTTGGGGAAAGAAAGTCAAAAGTTTCTGAAGTATATGGTTGAGAAAAGCGCTTGGAAACAACCATTATGTGATATGCTTGAACTTGTTGAGTTTGTTATGATACAATATGATTGATTGTTTGCATTCAAGGAAGGAAAATATGAACTGTCAATAGTACTGAATCAAGGAGTCGAACTGCATCTATCTGCTTATTTATTGCGAAAATATGAATTTAAAATTATGTTTTCAATAGATCAATCTTAGCCTTTTGAAAAAACGATGAAACCAATACATACTTATTTCAATCAAAATCATCAATCATAGCCATCAAAATGAAAATAGAAGTGGGATGGGACACAAGAAACGAAATCATTTTCTTGAGTTCTTTTTGGCTAGTTCTAACGTATTTCTGAGCCGATTATAGCACTTTCAAATATTTCTTGAACTCTTTTTGGCTATCAATTTATCTTCAAATATGCATTTTGATTATCGGATTTTCTTGCACTTTAATCTCCAATTTTTGAATTTCGAATCTTCGATTCTCATTTCCATTTGTCTTCGTATCACTTTACTTTGAATTATCATTATCTATTTTCCTTCATAAACTCAATTTGAACATTAGTACACTATGAAAACTTGATTTTGATTATTTTCTTTCTTATTTATTTTTGTTATCATTAAAATCACTTTAAAATATATTTTAATAAATCTTAGGGCAACGGTATCTTTAATGATTTCGATTGATAATTATCACAAAAATAAAACTTGAGCAATTTAAAATAAAATATCAAAATTTAAGAAATTATAATTTACAATTACTTATATATCTGACAAATATAACAAAATATTTAAATATTATTTTAATTTTCAATAGTATATATTAGTACCGCGAGTTCACGAATATATCTTGAAATTTCTATATGATGCATATTTAAATGTAAGTCATTCGTTCTCATTCTCATTTTATGTTCAGATGAGAGAGTAAATAGAAAGCTTGATCTTCTCCCTCCAATTTCAGGAGTCGTTTGTGAAAATAAAGTGGATATTCTTGATCGTTTAAGCATGAGGGAGGTTTTGAGGTAAGCCCTGTTCCATACCTCGTTCATTTACTATTCATTATTTTCCGTGCATTATTCGTACATTAAATTAAATTTGATTTTCTTGTTTCCTATGATGAGTAGAATATTTTCTCATCTAGGTGCATGTTAATTTGATGATTAGAAGAGATAATTTTTTAATTAAGAAACTCACAGGAACCTTATTTTATGTCTTGTCAAGCACTATTTATATATAATAATAATAATGTCACATGTATAAAATAAAAGCAATAATAGCTAAGTATTGTGTTAAAAAAATAAAATAATAATTAAAAATTAGAAAGAGAAGATTTTTGCAATAGATAACAAAAATGTAATTCTCATTTGAGTTTTCTTTTGATGTCGTAGTGACGTGACATATAAACATTTGGGATGGGTTCTTAAATCAATGCCTACAATGTATATGTTCTTATGATTTTAAATTGAAGTATTTAATTTGAGTAGTGGTATATCTATTAATCAAATCTAATTACTTTACAAAGAGTATGAACTCCACAAATTATTTTATACATTTTTTTTTTCAAATTTGTCTTTCTTCTTGTTTTTTTTTTAACAAGAGTAATCATATCTAAAATAATAAGTTAATTATTATTTTTGTTAAGAGGTGATATTGTATTTTTAAACATTTGAATTAGTGATTATTACCCCCCCAAAAAAAAACTTAAGTACTGTAAAATAAAAATATCAAAACTTAAGAAATTATAATTTATAATTGCATACATATCAACCAAACTTTAAAAAATATTTTAATTCATATTAATTTTGAAGATTATAAATTAGTGCATCAAGTTTACGGAGATAACTCAAAATTTCTATCTGATGCATACTTAAAATTCCGATAAATGATAATTATAATACTTTTATTTTTATTAAAAATTATTCAAAATAATTTCTTAATTTTTACTCTTATGTTTATGTAATATTTTGTTAAAGTAAACTTACGAATTATATGCAAAGCATGCATATGTTTTCTAGTATTACTAAAAAAATCTTTGTCTTCTGATTATGAAACTTAACCAAAAAAAGAAAAAACGTACGTATTTTTGAAACATTCTGTATATCAAATATACAAATTTGAGTTGCTTTACTTTGTAAACTACAAAGAAATATTTTAAAATAGGAAATTAATAATATTTTATGAATTTTATAACATGAATTGTATATTTTATCGAATATTTGGAAAAAAAATTTACGTATCAAACGCATTGGTATGCAACATTGTTTTAGGACAATTCTATTAGCATCAACTATTTTACTTTTGGTACCTCATTTAATTTTTAATTCAAATTACTATTGGCACCACATCTAATAACTATTAATACTTCACACAATTTATTTTTTAAAATATATTACATTAATGAAAGTATATTACAAATAAAAAAAATAAAAAATCCGAATATATTATTACTTTCACAAAACCGAAACCAGTTTCACAAAGTCGAAATCAATTTTCAAAATAAGCACGCTTTCGTTTTCATGGCAACATCAAAATGCTTTAAAATATTGTTCTTAACATTTTGAAATATTTAAAACCATGAATACATCCCACTCACATCTTTAACATTATTTTTCAAACTCATCAAAAGAATAAATAAATCCCAAAATCCCCTTATGGAAATTTATCAATTATATATCTAATACCCAACCCAGATAAAGAAATTTTGAATCTTTCATTGTGGGTATTGAGCAATTTTTAGAGAGTCAAATAATTTGTATTTAATAAACTAATTCAAATAAAAGATTGAACCTTTCCTTTTCGGTATTGAGCAAATTCTAAGTTCAGACAATATAAACACAACTTGATATGTAGGCGCACACGCTATGCGTGCACATTTTTAATACATTATTTGTAAAATCTCAATAGAATCATATATTGAAATTATCATCTAAACACGATAATGAATGTGTATAGTTTAGAACTTTAAACAATGGATTAAATTGGTTTTAATTTTAATTAAATCTAACACAATTAAGTAAATACACAAAGAAAATAATTAATGGATTACAAAAATTGATATGAAAAGATGAGGGAGAGAGACAAATATAAAAAAGGGTTGGAAAAGAAGAAAATAAAGCACCGATTTAAAAGAATGAGAGAAAATATGAGGTGGGGGAGTTACTGGTATGGATTCATTTTATAGTTATAGGGACCAAGTACATGTGATGCGTGCACTATGCCGCTAATATGTTTAAAATATGATAGAGCATGATTTTGCTTTTTCCAATTTACTTTTGGAGTTTGATATGCATCTTGCAAAGCTCTATAAAATAAACTTAAAACTTGATTAAAGAGAAATATTTCCAAATAAAAAAACAATAAAACCCATTTTCTATCAGCGCCTTCCAAATTTTAATAGCCAAAGTTTGTTGCATATACTTTAACAAAAAAACTAATAGTTACATAAGAAAAAAATGAAGTAATTGTATATAGCAATTGAATGTAGGAAGAAAAACAGACTTACAAATCCATAATGAAAGTAATT
>MKEJ01035685.1:0-16837 GCA_001753735.1 Embelia ribes
AAAAGAGAATATTTCTCATATTAATCAAAGAAACGGCCTGTCCTAGTTAATGGCGACGCAGTTCCCAAATCGATCTCTGTATCTAAGGGTCTTCGACTTCACCCCATTATTCAGGTCTCTCTCTCTATCTTTCTCTCTCCAGACGTATGTCCTCGGATCCAATTTCGATTGGTTTTGCGATTGTTTAATATTGGATCGATCGCCTGTCGGAAATTGATGTAAAAACTTATATTACACGATCATCGACGGTCGAAAATTAGTGTAAAGGCTTATTATTACCCTAAATTTCTGATGCACCATTTAGTAAACAGTAGACTGTAATTAGGTTTTGTAATTTCTCAATTTGAAGAGAAAAAAGACTTCTGTTTTGAAGTCCAGCATTTGGCAATTGTGTCTGGTGAATAAAACTCCATCTAATGGTTAGTTCTAATGAACTTTTTTTTTTTTAATCCAATAATAATGGGCTGTTATTTGTTGACATAATTAGCGTGTTAAGGATCATTTTTCTTATTGTTGGAGTTTGACTCTGTGGTAATACGATCGGGTAATCCCTATTTGGCCATTCCAATGGATATTTAAAAATCCTCATGTAATAATTCAGAAATTGCAAGAGCTTTCTTGATTAGTATAAACCCAATGATTGTATAATTCATTTATTTCTGTTACCGAGATGGGCACCTTTCTTTGTTTCATTTCCCTGGTGGTCTGATGACTGTAGAGGCTGAAAAGTGAAGAGTAAGGCCAAGGGGGAGGCTGCTCATGTCTTTTTCTGAGGATCGCAGGCAATGGGTTTGTGGAAAAGCTGGGACAGTGAAGCTACATCGGGTCGGTTCTATTGTACGCGATATTGGGGAGCCTTGCCTTCATCCATCACCTATCAAGGTTGTTATTTGTGAGGCATTTGAACGTTTTATTCTCCTTTTTGTGCTTTACTGGTTCTTGTGCTTATTATCATTATATATTTTCATTAAAGAACGTGACGATATAACGAGACGTTAGTATATATATGAACAAGTTTGTGCTTCCTAGTATATTCTGTTTGACGTTAACTCTGGGTTAGAGAGGGTAATACTTGACATATGGAGAGGCTGAGGTTGAAGTATTTTATGCCGTGGTGGACCCAGTTTTTTGGGTAGGGGGGCCAAGTCCAATTGTAGTACTTTTGTTACAAGGAGGGCCGCATATTGGACATCATCAAAACTTTCAAAAATTGTGCATAAAAGTGGCAACCCACCCCAGTTCCTCCTATGATTGTAGCTAGCAGTTCGAGAGCTGTCCTTATCTTCATCATTTGGATTTTGAATTGTTTGAGCACCAAAATAGTAGTAATTGAAGTGTTGTTTACAAGTTATTGAAGCCAGTTTTCTTGATGTTTTTCCGTTGGCATCCTGTATTGAATTCTGATAAATGGTCATGTTACACACATATTGCTTATTGATTTTCGAGTGTCGTGTAGAATCTTCATAGTCACCTTATAAAACTTTGTCTCTACTCGTGTTCGATTCCATGCGGCCTGAATTCAGTCGAACTCATTGATTATGAACGACAACTGGATGAATCTTATACTGGCCGAGTGTTATGGGTCGAACATCCTATTCCCAAGCCAATCTCTAAATTATTTATTCCAAGTTAATTTTGTTTCTTCCTTGCACTGACATTCCTTGAGGTCTTGCTAATCATGGTATTTATGCAATAGTATTTCTACACTTTAAGCAAATAGAATTCATTTTTAAGTGTAATTGTCTCTCAGTTTGTCGTTCTTAGTGTCTTTGGATGTTTGTTCTTTGCCTGATATTCATCGGTTTATACTCATCTCAGGATTCAGGTACAAAGACAATCATTTTTCTAAGCATGTGTATTTTTGTACACCCAACTTTTGGTGTTGTAAACGTGTTCGTTCGCATTATAGTCTTCTAACTCTCCAACTTGATTGTATGGATATGTTTGTAAAAAAAAAAAAAAAAACCTTTGGATGATATGATGGATTTTGTTGAGTTGGTGTTTTAACCTAGAGTTTTGGGTTTAAGGGCTTACAATGTCTTCTGCCATAGTACTGAAAAACGAGATGTAGTCAAGGTTAAGATTGGGCAGATGCTTTTTGATATAATTGTGAAGCTAATACTCAGCTTTTTGCACTTAAGTTTTGTTAATGTTAAGGACTCTTCATTCCTGGGAGTGTAGAATGTTTAGTTTCAAGATTTGAGCTTCTGATGAGAATTAATAATTTTTTTTTCCCTGTATATGTTCATGTTGGGTATCTAGCTGGCTTTCAGACCCGAGCAATTTGACCACGAGTTTAATATCTTTCTCTCTACGTGTGTAATTTCTGGTTGATTTTATTAGTCTTTTATGTGATATCAAAGAGAGAGTCAAGGTGATCGTACCTAATAGAACTAGGTAGTCTTTGAGTAGGGATGAATGTCTTCAAATATTTACGAGAAAGCATGGAATAAATAAGCTACAAACTAGAAAATAATAGCATATGGGTTGCACCCTTTTTTTCCTGCGGACTCAACGTAAATCTAAATGTAATCATCAAAGTGGCCCAGCATCATAAGAGCGGTGGACTACATATTTAAACCTACTAAACTATTGTTTATTAACTTTTTGCACCTTCCATTAAATTGTCATTCATGATCCTGGAGAAAGAATAGACATTTAATGTACAGATTAAATTAACCTTGTCAATTTCGTTCGGATAAAATAGTCATTGTGTAGAAGTTGAACAATGGTGACTTCGGTAGGTCTTTAGTGCATTTTTTACCTTGAAACTTTGTTCAGAGTTTGTTTTTTCCTTCATATGAGTCATTTAAACAATTTTATGCTGCAATGTTCTACCTTTGCTCTCTTGTGCATCATAAGTAAATGTTTTGAGAGTTGAAAATGATGGTGGAGCATTATGGGCAGCTAAGTTTTAAAGGAAGAAGGTGTCGTTGCTTTCAGTTTAAGAAGTTGTAATCTACTTCATGGCATTGTTTGAGGACAAGATATAACTTCTTGCTTGTGAAATGTATAAACACAGTATCAAATGTGTGGCTTAACTGCTTTATGCTATTCTCATGTGGAGTAATCCAAAAGCTCACATTCAATCTAAACTTCTTGTTTAACTTCAGTCATTTTGCATGTCATTTGTCGAGAATGCTATGATTAATTGAAATGCCAGCAATCCATAGCAAGTGCATGTTAAAATTATTAATATCCAGCTCACATTTTGAGAAGCAAAGTACAGTGGGTACTGTTCAATGTTACCTGGGTCACGGTTCGCTGTGCTACGTGGTACGGGAACGGGAACATGGTACGCGAGTATTTCGGGTAGGCTTAGTTTACCTTCATATATACAAGTTAATTCTTGTAGATTATGAAAGTAATATCCTTCTTTTATTTACATAAAAAATGTAAGTCAATAAAAAAATTCGATTTTTATTCAACTTTTTTTTTTTGTTGAGTTTATTTCAATGTTGATTCATGTCTTTTTGCATAGCACTATTTTTCTCCTTTTGTATAAAATTTTCCTTCATTTTTAATGTTAATTTTTGCCGACTATGCAAGTAAAAACTAGGAATGTTTTAAAGAAAAAATTTATGACAACTTTTTATCTTGCATTTCTCGAATTTAGCTATATATCATAGAAAAATGAGTAATCTAGTTGAATTTTGTTTTTTATTATTCATCTCTTTGTGTTTTGCTCTATTTTCTTTTGTTCGTAAGCAAAATAAATTGGGTTCGCTGGGTTCGCCAAAAGTGGAGAATTGGAACGCTAAAGTATCGTGTTCCGGTACGTGAAAACTGGAATGCGGTACGAGGAGAATCCGGTAACATTGGCATTGTTTTATTATTGAAGTGTCACTTCAGCTCATGATGCCGCCTCCAAATCGCAATGAATCTTTAAACTTCCATGTTCTGTTACTTGTTGGGTTTCTCTCGGTTCTATTTCATTTGTGAGTTGTGTGTTATAGAGATATATAATTTTCACCGCCAAACTTAGTCATGTATGTAATAGCTGCTAGATTGAAGAAGAAATCAAAAATTAAAGAAAAGGCAAATTACCAACCCTACATCTCCAGTACTCTGCCAAAAGCTCGAGGGATTAGCTTTCTCAACATCTGTTTTCATATATTTGTAATATTTTTTTGCATCATATCTTATTTCTGATTATATTTTGTCCGAATAAGGAATGTGCTCAAAATTTAAAAAATGGTTTTGCAAAAGTTCTTTTACCTAATGTCTTTGTGGTAGTATGTTAATTTGTACTTTCTGTGGAGTTAAAATTTTGATGTTTCAGTAGGTATTTTAAACTTGAACTTTTTAAGCGTCTGGTTGGGGTCACAGTGTGCGATACATATCCTTTCCCTAACCCTAGTCATGTTTACTGGATATGGATGGACCAAGTTAAAGAGCATCTAGAATTGAATTCTTCTGTCTAATACTTCTTTCCAAGAAGGTACACAGCAAGCATGGCACCATTGCTCCATGAAGTTAAGATGATTTCATTTGCTTATTTGTTGAAAATATTGTAATAAACTTTTCTTAGAACACTTTCAAGATGGGAAATATGTTCTGATTGATTTCGATAATTTGAGTAGTGAAAGACAGTTGCTCATTTGTATTCAGTCATTCAAGAACTATATATTTCCTTTGCGGCAAATTTATGTTTTTAGTTTTCTCTGAAGCTGAAAATGTTGCATAATTGTTTTGTTTCTGATGTTACAGATAAATAAAATGCTTAAGCCAGAGAAATGGCAAGCGACCTTTGATGATGATGGGAAGAATTTTGCTTTTCAGAAAGCATTAAAGTTGATCATTCTTGGGGTGAGTTGGTACTTTGTTGTCATTTTTGTGAACTCTAAATGCATGTTGACTTGTTCAGGTGTGTGATCTTGTCATTCTCTCAGTATGCACAACATATACAAGACAAGGAGAGAGAGAATACTGAGCATCTCAATGACTTAATTGGTTGTTTTGTTATGGGTTTATGTTTTTCTTTTCAGCATGTTTGAATTTTTGCAGTCAGAAATTTGAGTGTTGAGTTTTCAGCTTTTGGCTTCTGAAATTTGAAGAACCAAGTCCAAGGGAGTACCATAACAGAAAACTTTCTTGAATGGGCTCTGAGTTTTAATTGGGTAGCCTACCAATTATAAAACCTAATTTAAAAACCTCAACTATCTAGGAAAAACTCATCCCATTAAATTGTTCCATGTGTTAACTTTTAAGTGCTAAAGAATAAACGGGACAGCCAGATTCTTTGGAAAATTATACAAGTCCCTTCAGAGATGCAACCTGATGACTGGTAATTTTCTGTCCTTGTTCTGCAGTTAGAGGAGTGCAATTAACATAAATTGCAAAAGAAGTTATAAATATTCATAATTTATGACGTTTAAACTTATTTACGGTACTTTTGTACTTGTTATCTTCTACCCTCAATGTGTATTTTCGACTAACTACTTATAGATTCTGTCTATTATGACCATGTCTCCAACTTAGACATGGAGTAGGTTATTGGCGTTTCGATGGACTTAAGGTAATAGGTCAAAAAAAAGACTTAGGTTAAGTAAGTCACTTGGTGGGTAGGGGCAAACCTAATAGAAGGATATTTCAAAGACTTTCTGATGTAGGACGGTATTGACAAGATAATACCAAAAGGATAATTTGATCATTTTTAACTCAATACGAATAATGGTTAGATGTTTTAACAAAAACAAATAAAAGAAAGCTTGAGATCCAATACCCAACACAGAGATTCACTCTTTAATAAATTCTCATAAGTCAACTGTACAAAAAATAAATAAATAGGTCATATGCATAGACCTTTAAGTAAAACCTAATGGGCCAACTCATATGGGCCTATTACCACTAATAAAATAATTAAAACAAATAACCTAAACAATATTCGCTTCCTTCATTAAATTAAATGACGATTGAAATAAAATGATAATATTACTACTAATCCGATTCATTCTCCCCCGGTTGAAAAAATGACCTCAAACTATAAGTCTTCAAATAAAGCGAGGAGCTGAAGTCCAATTATCCAGCAAATACTAGCATAAACATAAAGGCTAAGCAATACAAAAGAAGTTCGACGATCTTCATGAACAACCTAATACGCAAGCGCAATATCAGCCCACTTGAACTTGACATTTGGATTATACCACGACGCTTGCAACTTCTTTCTTCTACCAGAATAATCCCATGACATACCATTTGATAGAGTCACCCCAATTAATTTATCAACACACAATAAGTCATCCAATTGCCTAAAAAGATTAACATAGTTAGCCCATGGCTGAAAATGCATCTTACCTACTTCCTTTTTATTCATACACCACTCTCCTTTAATAGCACCACCTTTTAGCATTAAACAATCAAGATTAATTTCTTTTTCTGGAACCAATAAATAAGGATCAATGAAATCTGAATGAACATTTGAAAAATTATTACTATAAATTATTTATTGTCAACGAAAATAAGTTTCAAAAGATTTTTTCCGAATGCTTCTAATTTAGTTTTTCCCTCTTATTTTCTTTCAACATAAACCTTTGGCTTGGGATAACATTTTCATCTTCTATTGTCTTTTTGATGCGGGGAAAATGTTCATGTCCAGAAGTAAGTATAGTTTTAACTCCATCAAAATAAAAGGTGTATGTGTTGTTTGTTTCGCTATAAAAAAAAATCATTGTCCAATTGCCAAGTTTTGCCAAATAATTGATGATAGTACTTCATATCAATCACATCACAAATCATTTTTACTTGTACATGTATTTCTAAAAAAAAATAAAAATTGGATCTAAACATTGTTTTGTTACCTTGTGAGTTAAGTTAGCGAAATATGGAGTTTAGCATCCCCATGTAGGCAGCTTTAGTTTTTTCACAATATAATTAGCGAAAAATCCATAGTTGATGATGAGCTTGCAAATTTTATCATTCACTTTACAGCGCATGTGAAAAATTCATTCTTGTAGTGCCTCTTCAACCCCCATGCCTTTTTCTGTACATCTCTCAACTCCAGGACCCTTTTGTAATTTTCCTAAACTACTAAGGTGAATCTGTAATTTTCGAACCTACATTTGTTTTTACAAATTTAGGCGCTTATCTGTAATTATCTCAAACCTCAGGGGTTGATCTGGAATTATCCCAAACTTTAGGGGTTGATACGTTAATTGTGAAAACTTCGTCGGCTCAATTGAAAAGAACCCAAAGTTCAAACCTTAGGTACATGGGCTCAATTGAAAAGAACCCAAAGTTCTAACCTTAGGTAGACTACAACACTCTTTCCTCCTCTTCCGTGCGGCACATTTTTTGTTTTTTTGTTTTGTTTTTTTGCTTTTGATTTCCTCCCGATTCTACTACAAAAAACCCAAAACAAATATTAAAACAATCAAATTGATTTACCTTAACAACTTATGGAGATCACACTCTGGGTATGACTTCTCTCAAATTGGGTTTTAATAGATGTTAGGCTTTTGTTACCAAATTGATATAGGATGGTATTGACAAGACAATACCAAATGATAGTCTGATCGTTTTTGACTTAATATGAACAAAGGGTCGATGTTTTAATAAAAACGACCAAAAAAAACCTTGGGATCCAACACCCAACACAAAGAGATCTGCACTCTAAAAAAATATATATATATAAAATACATAGAACATCATGTATATTGACCTTTAAGAAAATTCCAATGGCCCTAACTCATATGAGTCTACTACCACTACAACAATAATTAAAACAAATTACCTAAACAATGTTCGCTACCATAATTAAATAAAACGACAATTGAAATAAAATGATCTGATATAACTACTAATCTGCATCACTTCCAGATGAAGCCATCTCAGGATAAGTTGGTTATTGGTGTTTCCACTTTTATTTTGGAAAACTCTGCTTTGCAGTTTTGGCTGAGTTGATTTAAATGTTATCAAACTAAGTTTTACTTTGGCAACAGTAAACAAGGTTCATCCATGCTGGTGCTCTTTTTCCCTCCTTTTAACTTGTAAGGATGACTGATTTGTTAATAATTTTTTTGCACTTCTATCTATTTGCGTTCCTGGTTTGTTGGAGCATTATTCATACTAACCCTGTCACTTGTCATGGAAAAAGGGTATTAATTTCGTTAGCAGTTATTTTTAATTGCATGTAGTTGTGCCTTTAGTTTAACATTAGATCTTATTTTTTCATTTTTAATTCATCTTTTATTTTTGTTGGAGTTGTTAACAACTGTTAACTCAATTGTCTTGCAAGAGTTTTCTTTTGGACATGACCAAGAGTTTTCTTATATCTCTGGTGGTTCTTTATCTTCTTTAGGGTGTTGATCCTTCTATAAGGCCAGAAGTTTGGGAATTTCTTTTAGGATGTTACACTTTGAGTAGCACCACGGATTATAGAAAGCAATTGAGAAATGCACGAAGGTATATGCCCTTTCATGTTTTATTCAGTTATATGGGTCTGCCCGGATAAATTCTGAAAGAAAATTAAGAAGGCAAGAACTGAAGGTTTTGGGGCCAAAAGCCCTTTAGATTTGGAAGAATTTCATTATTTTCTATCAGAACTGTCTTGTGACAACTTTGAGTTATCAACCTATTGGTTCCCATGCAGGGAGCGGTACAGAAATCTTATCAAGCAATGCCAAATGATGCATTCAAGCATAGGAACAGGTTCGCTTGCCTATGTTGTGGGGTCCAAAGTAATGGACATGAGGACGATAACCAGAGATCGAACAAGGAGAGAGGCCGAGGTCAATTGTAGACACAAATTAGATGATGTTAACAAATTAGCGAATAACACTGAATTGGACAATTGTACAAAAACACCTTATGAATGTGAAAGGGAAAGCTCCAGTGATTCGGGTGACCTTGTTAGTGTTAGGGGAAGCACTGATAGCGCAGCATACGATTCATCTTCATTTATACCTAATAATTCGAGCCCATATAATTTTCCTTCCCCAATACATGGAAGGGATGCAGATGAATCAGGATTTGTAGCTGAGGGTTATTTTGATTTTCCTCCATTACCTGTTACAGATTTATTTGAAAAGCAGGGTGAATATGCAAAAGGAAATGAGTTGCCTGGAAATAGAGTTTCTTCAAGAAGGAAATTGCGATTCAGAGAGGAATATATGCACAGTTTTCAAATTAGTAATAATGAAGATCTAGTTATGGAATCAAATGACAATGAAGATCTGGTTATGGAATCAAATGGTTCAACAACAAACTATATCTTATCACCTGTCAACGGCGAAATTGAGATGGTCAATGCCGATATACATGGTCCATCAGAAGTTATGAAAATGGAATATAAAACTGAGATAGTAAATGGATTGAGAATATCTGATGTGCCAGAAGCTCCATGTCTGAATGCAACTACATCTCAAGGGGCAAATGCTGGTGAAGAAAAAGTTTCTGAGTGGCTCTGGACACTGCACCAAATAGGTAACTAGAAGTTCCTTAAATCAAATCCACCTAATGCTACAGTTGGATTCCATGATGTATTAATCAGTTCGTGTCTTCAGTTGTTGATGTAGTTAGAACAGATAACCATCTGGAGTTCTACGAGGATACACACAATTTGGCTCGGATGTCAGATATCCTTGCAGTTTATGCTTGGGTTGATCCTACAACAGGGTACTGCCAAGGTGATTGTGAGCCAATTTGATGAAAATTTTTTCCCTCGTCCAAAGTTTTTTGAGCTCTCAGATTTGAAGTCATTTATGTTAATGAGATAGGGCTGTAAGCTTTATTGTCTGCCAGATTCTATTGTTTCCATTTCTAACTGATATATCGATCTTAGGTATGAGCGATTTGCTCTCACCCTTCGTTGTTCTTTTTGATGACGATGCTGATGCATTTTGGTGCTTTGAGATGCTTTTGAGGAGAATGGTAAGTTTGAACGTGGAATGACTCTTATTTTTATTCATGTTTGTGAATCAGTACCAACTAGATAGTGCTTTTGTCGTCAAGAGACTGTTCATGGGGTGTTTCAGATTTATTGCATAGTTATATAAGCGCTTCGTTATTGAAAATATGCTCTAATGGTTCTTGAAATATTTTTCGTATGAAGCATAAAGAAATTGTTACATTCGTTTGGAGAACTGACCACTAAATGCCAGATATCAAAAGTGGGACACCTGCAATCCTTATAGAATTTACCAGGGATCATAAGCCAGCAATGTGTTGTTCTTATCCTTACTTTATAACAACGTTAAGTCGATGACTACTCCATGGAAAGTACAAAATTAGTTCATTGTTGTTTTTATTTCAAATTTTGATGCTAGATCGTTCTTCTGAATCATCTTTAAGTTGCAACCCGATAAATTATATATATTCCTAATTTATTACCTAAACAAAAACCAATGTTGATTTTGTAGTATTTGTCAAATATTGACAAATGCATTCTTCTACCTCATGGTCAATTAACTTTCTTTCGTTGAAAGACAAAAAATATTAAATCTTCATTTCCGATATGAAATAATACAAAACTGGAAACCGAAGATACATGCTGGTACGACACATTATAGAGTGCTACAATCGGGTACAATCCCCAACATTACTTGGATCATTGTGTACACTTTCCTCACTGTTTGTCATGCCAGTACAGAGCATAAATTTTATCACTATGTATAATTGTCTTACTGGAATTGTACATGCTAGCTGATACGATACAAGATTTACTGCTATTTTTCTTATCCTGCATGGGTGCTACTACGTCTCAACAGTAGATTTTTTTTGGTTATCCAGTTACAAATTCTTTCTCATTTATACTTTCTTCCCTCCCCAGCGTGATAACTTTCAGATGGACGGACCAACTGGTGTAATAAAGAAGTTGCAATCACTTTGGGGTATTTTGGAGCTCACTGACAAAGAAATGTTTGCGCATTTTTCCCAAATAGGTGCTGAAAGCCTTCATTTTGCCTTCCGGATGCTGCTAGTACTTTTCCGACGAGAGCTATCCTTCAATGAGGCTCTTTCTATGTGGGAGGTTTGTGCTTTTAATTGGTCTTTTTTTTTCTTTTTTTTTTTTTATGTTTAGAGAATAATATGGCTGCAAATTGGTTATATTGTGTGCAACAGTTCTGCAATATATATCTGCCAAGAATATGATTCTTAGGTGTCTCTGTGTCCCATCAATTGCGCCAGTGCACCCGTTAAATGGTTTAAAAAAGCAAGTTAATTATTAATTTTATAAAATTTACATTAATAAAACAAATTTAAAATTCAACATGACCTTGAAATGCGGCCAAAATCTAGGATTCTCACGAATTTGATTGGGAACTCGATTGAATGATGGAGGAACTATGACTGACATGGAAAAAGTAATCATAGCTCTCAAAACTGTGTTAAAATATCTATTGATAGTCTCCCCCAAATGTTGAAATTCTTCTTGCACTTTGCGGTTTCTTTCATTATGACCAATAGTTAAAAGAAATATTGCTAATTGTTCCTCTACAATAACTTCACGACTATCTTCCAATAAATTTTGGTCTCTAAGTTGTTTTACAAGCCCAAAAAACACATGCTTTTCCATTCGAAATAATTCATGACAACATGAAGGGTTACTATGTATTTCCATAACATGTTCATGCCCTCTTAAACGGGATGTTCTGCAAGGCTCTTTAACTATGTGTTTTTCATAGTAATCTTTAATTATATGACATGCCAAACTAGATAACGAAATAACTACCACGCCTTCACATTCTTCATTTGAATAAGAGTCTTCCACTAAATCCATGTAAACTATGTAATAAAGCAATATAATTAAAAACACATACATAGAATTGACAAGGCATAACTACAATCAATGAATGAAAAAAAATATATATTTTCTCGAATAACAAAAATAATCAAGTTCAAATTGTCAAAAGATATTCATATTGGAAATAAAATTAAAAACAAGCATAGAAATGCAATCAAAAAATTTTGACAAACAATTTTAATTATTATTGGTTTATTTTTTTGTTTTCAAGCCATGCTGGACGAATGGAAGCATCTAATGCTTCGAACATATCCCTCTGCTCCTTTATCATGAATAACTCGCAAGAAAACAAATAAAGTTTGCTTCCTTTAGCTACTTCCTCCAATTGATCTAGAAGCTTAGCACACCCCTTAGTAGTAACCTCTTGCTTGGGCTTTGGCTTGGGATGATTAGCCACTGACTCAAGTGCACCACAAAGGCGATCAAGATGCTTATTCATGGCCACAATAGAAGAAGCTTTTTTACGAGGCTCAGGCGGAAGAATTATGTCTACATTTCTCTTTTCCCGTCGTTTATTATTTCCAAAATCAGTTGTATCATCATTTAAATCGACAATCCCAGGTTCGTCAATTTGAACTTGGGAATCTGAATCCAAATCAACAAACTTTTGTTTGTCATAATTGCCCCCAACTTCACATGGTCTTACACTATCAGTAGGTAATGACCCTTGTGACAGAGCCCAGGCAAACTTTCCAATAAGTCCGTTAACTTATTTGCATGTTCGATTACATTAAAACGAAATTTGTGCACTTCCAGATGAGCCTACAATAAATATAATTATGTCAATATAGCTAAACTGCGATCCTATATATTCATGAATTAATTGATCAAATATTTGGATATATACCTGTATATAATCCTTCCACCACTCGTCACTAGCGACTATAGTGTTCTTCTCATCAACCCAGCCAAGCCCAGATTCAAAATCCTTAAGCTTATGCCATATTTTCTATTCTATCTTTGTGTTATCCCAATGATTTTTTATTTGTTTCTTATCATAATCTTTTCCATGTCGCTTATTAAAATCAATGATAATCTTATTCCAAGCGGCTTTAGAAAAAAATGTGCCTTGCTTATTTCTTATGTGACCGTGACTCAAATTAACAAAAGTCTTGTGCAACTCGTAGCTCCATGTCGCTTTAAGCTTTGGTAATTTTTTATTTTGATGATTTGAGCCGATACTTGCAATTTGATTTGAATCCATCTAATAATGTAACAATGAAAATTGACATAAAAAACTTATAAGAAAAATAGAACACCAAAATCTTATAACAAATAAGCAATTTTTTCACAAATTGATCTATAAGCTTAACAAACTCCTTAATGGTAACCTCTTGCTTCGGCTCTTTCCCCATCATCGTTGTTCATTAGCTAGATCTCGATTACATGGCATTAATTCCAAACCCCCTATTGGGACTAACTATTTCTTTTCATGAAAAGAATTACTGCAGTATCAAACACCCAACAATTAAAATATATAAGATGCTACAACAAACACAAAAATTTGACCACATGGTCACAAACTAAAAAACGTAATCTCCATTTCATAAAATTCAAAATGATCAACAAGAACCATAACCAATGATAACAAATAGAGATCTCTAAATCTGCAATCTCAGGCCCACAAAGGACTTTCATCAAACATATTGTATGCAAAACAAAAAATGGCAAAATGACAACATTTTAAGTGTGGCAAAATAAATTTGCTGGTGTGTTTTTGTGATAATTTTGAAGGAATCATTCTAGGACCATCTGCCCTGCTCATTTTTTTAGTGTATTCTGTTTTCGAAATGAGAAAAAGTTTTTGTAAACATGAATAACCTCAAATTTTTCGTTGGTTCAGAACTAGGTTTGAAGAACTTCATTCGTTTGCTCCTAGTAGTTGGATGCCTAACTCTTGGAAATGTATGCTTTGCAACAAAACAGGACATTCAAGTGACCCTTTGGGAATAAATTAAGAGTGAATATATAAGAAGATGCAACAACACAAAAATTTGACCACAACGTAATCTCCATTTCATAAAATTCAAAATGATCAACAAGAACCATAACCAATGATAACAAATAGAGATCTCTAAATCTGAAATCTCAGACCCACAAAGGACTTTCATCAAACATATCATATGCAAAACAAAATTACCCAAAAAACTTAGCTTACTTAGCTTACAACACGAATAAAAATCCAATTTGGATAACAAATAGAGAGATCAAAACAAAACCTAGATGAAATCGCATGAAAATATTATAAATTATAAATAAAAAAATATAAAAACAAATTTTAGCAATAAACTTACCAGAACTGCAACCGCTCAAATTTTCCTCTTTCATCGTCTCCAATTAGTCTCATAGATGGCGCCGCAAGTTCGTCGAAGCCTCTTCTCTCTGCTTTGATTGTGTCGCAGCTTCTCTCCCTCCTTCGATTAAAGTCGCGGCTTGTTTCTCTCTTTGTTTCATCGAAGCCTCTTCTCTCTGCTTCGATTGTGTCACAGCTTCTTTCTCTTTCGATTAAAGTCACGGCTTAGTTCTCTCTTTGTTTCATGGATCTGTCATGGAGAGAGAGAGAGAGAGTTGGGCTTTCTTTTCTATTTTATCGACTTGGTTCTCTCTTTGTTTCGTGGATCTGTCATGGAGAGAGAGAGTTGGGCTATCTTTTCTGTTTTATCTTTCCGCCACTTTTTTAGCTACCAATTATTTGCACATCCCGAGATCTGAATGGAATGGGCTTACCAGGAAGTATCAAAATTGGGCTTCTCAAAATGCACTTCTAAAAAAGTTGACTTCCTCATAAGTGATGCCATAAAATATTCACCAAACGCTCAAAAATTATGTAGATGGACTTCTAAGCCCAGAAAGCACTTCTAGTATTATGCATAAAATTTTGGTTCAATTACACTTTGCCCCCATGTGGTTTTTGACAATTTCAGAATACCCCCAAAGGTATCTGAAAATACATTGTCCCTCCATGAGGAATATATGTTCATTGCACTTTAAAGTTTTTGGGGCAAAGTGAAAATCAACTTTAAGGCTGTTAGTTGCTCTTTAAATTATTTAATTGCCCTTTGTGTAGTACCCATTCTATATTTTTTTTAATTTCTTAAAAACTAGATTGTATGGTAACATATATAAAAAAAACTATTTTCCTTACAATGTGATTGTATTTATCTACTTTTCACAATGAATAGCTTCAAAATGAATAAAATAAGACAGTAAAATGAATGGTTAAATGGTCTTTTTCCATGCAAGAAACTTTTATTTTGACTTGGGGGCAAAATGTAATTTCAGATACCTTAGGGGATAATCTGAAATATTTAGAAACCTCATGGGGCAAATATGATTCACATTGCATTTATCTCGTGGCATGTTTATTAATTACTTGTTATATTTGTTAGAGCTTCATCACGTGGATGTATTATATATCTCACACATTTTGTTTCTCTCCTCAAGTCATATTATAACAGTACAAAAGGGCAATCCATGCCCTCAGTTTTCTTTTTTCCATAATTTTCTATTTTTAAAACTGATGTTGTATTGATTTTATCATAGTATGTATATATTTTGTTTATACTTCTATTTATAATAATAATGGTAGAAGTTTGTAGTTAGAGTTTACTCTTAAAAAATAACTCTAGTTAAATATGTATTGAAAACGAAGTGTTGATTGTTTCTCACTAAGGGCCAAAGAATGATAGAATCTTTAGGCATTGGTAATCATCATTTCCACTATTATTGTTTTCTCACTATCAAAAATAAATTAAAGAAGTGTGATGGTGACATGGTGTCTAAATGGGTGATTATCATTTCCACTATTATTGTTTTCTCACTATCAAAAATAAATTAAAGAAGTGTGATGGTGACATGGTGTATAAATGGGAAGTCTTCCCCATGTACATGGGATGGTTTCTAGTGATACACAGGAGCTCCCATATTTAATATGGGCAAATGAAGAAATGACACGTGTAGGAAAAAAATATGGATTTACACATTCAGCCGGTTTTAAACTTGTAGCAGAAAAATTAAAAAAAATAAAATAAAATTGCATTTCCCACTTTTTCTTTAAACAAATTTATCTTCAATGTGCAACTGATTTTAATGTCCTACCAATTGTATTAAAACTTACAAAATGTACGTCAATTAGAGATAGATGCTTATAAATGTCTATATTTTATTATTTTTAATATAAAATTAACAAAAAACTATATTTAAGATGACTTATACCATAATATCATACAAAATTACCATCTTTGGATCCAACTTACACAACATTGTAATTATTCGGTAAAACATCATAAATGATAGAAAATCTTATAGATATCATGATAATTGAAAAAAAAAATAGTAATATCCGGATCATATATCCCATAAATTTTTTTTTGACATAAATGATAATTATAATTATCAATGGTTCTATTTTCATGCAATTTAGGTGGGCATGGCATATATGTAAGTAAGATGTATAAATTTTAATATGATACATGTAGCAACTATAAACTACTATACTAACAAATATATATACAATATAATAAGTTTATTGCTAATAATTTAATTTTATTTTTTTAGTGAAAGGTCTTCCAAAAGTGTATTGTACAATTTATCTATTATCTACTCAGGTAATGATTAATTTTTTTCCAAATATCAATGATATTAGTTTGATATTTTGTATTGATAATAAATGGGCCTGCTATAAGTTCAAACTAGTTATAATAAAAGTTTAAATTCCATCTAATGTCCTCCATACAAAATTTCCATATGTTTATTTTATTCAAACCCGCTGATAGATAAAAATTTATATATGGTCAATGTATTAAAATTAAATTTTCATAATATATGTATGTATGTATGTATACACTTTCTTTCCCTAAGATCGTACTATTGTAAAAATGTTAGACTATTAATAAGATGCCTTTTCTTTGTATCTTCTCGTAAATATATGCTTTAATATACTCATTTAACTTTGCAATGTAAATGAGACCTCTATATTTACTTGATAGATAATCATATTATATAGTAAGTGGACAATGTAACTAATGAAATGTGTTCTATTTTCGTAGAAATATTCTCTTATTTCAAAAGATTTGTTCCACTATAGAAAATTAT
>MKEJ01035687.1:0-10941 GCA_001753735.1 Embelia ribes
ACTTAAATGCCATCTTAGAGATATAACAATAATCTGACTATACATTTTCCATTTTTCTTTTTCCCTATTATTATTGTGAAATTTTTTAATCTTGGAGGTCCACGCAGATTTGGGTACGCAACTTTAGGCCATTGAGGGCTTAGGGTAACTCTGATATTTTGTGAACATTTGTAGATTTATGGCCGGTCAGAGTTCATATTTTTGTGTATTTCTTTTTGTGCAAGCCATAGGACTTGATGTGAGATTTTTGCTTTTTATTTTATTCTATTTTGCTCAAGCACCTAGCTTGACCACTTATGCACACGCGACTTTAGAGATTAGCTACTATTGTGTTTTTATATATATTTTGTGGTAGATTCGTGTGGCTATTCAGATGTATATGATATCAAGTAGGGTTGGTTTATTTATTTGTGTTGTGAGATTGACATAGATAGATTGTGATTGGGAAGGAAAATTGTATATTTATTCCTTCATTACATTGTGGACTATTGTGTATTATTGTGAGTTCTTGGTTACTTTATTTTATAGGATCATATCTCTGGGTTTATGGGAATTCGGAGCGTGACAGTACCGACACTCTGACAAAATAATATTTTCTCATTAACAACTAACCAATAAAAAAAAATCTATCGGGGTACTACCCTGCACCCTGTAAGAGGCGGCTTCCCCTTGACCCCCACAACCTGACCGGACAGGTTGAACCCGACAGTCGTAGCGGCAAACACTACTATCACATTATATAATACATTTTAATAATATTATATTATGCTATAAAATATTATTAAAATGCAAAAATACTCTCTGAATTTTTGGGGCGTTACACACTAGGTCGAGATAAATCAAATAAGAAATGGTCATGATTTTCTAGACAAATTTAGCTGGTATTTATCATTCAGGGAAATTTTAATCCGTCAAGTTATTTTAGTCTAAAATTCTAGGGTTTTCGAATCTGACTGAGGTAAGTTAGACATCATCTAATCACAATTATGGAGTCTGATACACTCCCAATGGCACACTATATCAAAATAAACCAGATAATAAACACTCTGTGATTGTCTAGACTAACTCAATTGGAACTCATCATTTATGGTAATTAGAGGTGGAAACTAATCTTTCGAATTCCCCTTCAAAGTCAGATTCTTCTTGTTATTGTTTTTATTCACTAAATTATTGCTTTAGTTGTAGCCTAAAATTTCCCATATCGGGACCAAAACCAAGGAAAAGTATGAGTATGATTAATTTAGTTTTTTTTTAAAAACTGAATTCACATGATAGAATTACGTGATTCAAAATTTCTTAGGATTTTCGCTTCGAATAAGAGTCCTTGAAAGATCAATACTCGGTATTCTTACTGAGAAAACTACGATGGTAGATTAGTGCACTTGCTCAAGTAAAAATCTGCACATTTAGGATTCAATCAAGTTTTTAGTGTCATTGCTGAGGACTCTCTTGTAACGTAGTACTCTGAAGATTTGAACCGTCATTCTTTCGGTAGAATTCAAAAAATAAATAAATTAATAAGTAAAAAATTCCCGTAGTGTATAATTAGTAGAAGTCCAAAATTTCACTTCTTACACGTTTACGGAAGCGGTTCTTTGAAAGAGAGGCTGACTCTAGTTCGTCTATGCCAATTTTGATGAGTAATTACAGTGACGATGATAATAATTCCCACTGGGATTTGATGGAAATTTGCCTAATAATCCAAATCCTTCTCCTCCTCCTCCTAATCCTAATCCTCACGGTGTGCTGCCTCTTATGGCGGGCTACCAAAATCCTTCAGGAAATCCACTTGGATTGTCCCCCGAACAAATGGCATGTTGTTCAAGCTTATATTGCTATGGACCAACCACCGCTACCTTCCATTTATCATCTTGCACCCCTGCCTATAAATCATATTTGTCTCCCTGCTGAAGATGTCTTCAGTCGTTGAAAAGATGCATACCCTCGAATATCATCCAACCTAAAATTCAATAAGGAGATATTAAATTCAAGGCGGTGATGATCCAATTTCTTCTGGAATTCAATGGCTTGGAAGCCAAGAGCACCTATAATTTCATCAACGATTTCGTTGCAATTTGCTCAACCTTCGGAGATCCATCTATTGAATCCGATGTCGTATGCCTTAGGCTATTCCATTTTGCTCTCAAAAGTAGAGCGAAAGTTTGGTTCAATTCCCTTACTCCTTCTTCTATCAGTACGTGGGACTTTATGTAAAGAGTAATTTTGAATAAATACTTCCCACATCATCAAACATCAAGAGTACATCTCTCAATTAATCATTCTTCCGTCCATGAAATTTTTCCTAGCTTAAGAACATTTCAATGATTTGTTTATTGCTTGTGCCCACCACAGTTACGACAAATGGTGGTTGGTTAAATTCTTTCATACATCTTTGAGTGCTCAGCTCAAACAAATGATTTCCTCTATGTGTGTCAAAAATCTATTTAAAAAAAACATCACGTACTTTTGGCAATTCTTCGATGATCTCATCGACGAATCCTAAATTTCGGAGAATTCACCTATCGGAATTACCAATTCATCATTCACAAAAGATGTTCCAATAAAAGGAGGTGTTTATCACCTTAACAAAACTGAAGAGTGGAGGGGCAAAATGGGTTGCCTTGCAACAGAAAAAGGATGTAATAGGAATTGAGAGGGTGAATGGGTTGCAACTCCGGTTATGTTTATCACTTGTGTCTTTTGCCAAGGTGAGGGGAACAAAATAGAGGATTGCTATGAAATTGACGTCATGAAGGACGCGTACTATGGCCAAATTCAATTGGCTCAATACGTCCAACAACAATGCCCTCTACAAAACCAAGGGAATCCCTTTTCGCACACGTATTATCCAGGGTGGGGGAATTACCTGAATTTATCATGGAAGAACGAGGCTCTACCGCCTCAAAACTTCCAATACAAGCCTTTTGGCTTAGGTGAATATGTGTCTCCTTCTTATCGACACAATGAACAGTTGGCACTAGTTCTCAATCCTTGAGTCGATAACTTGGAGAAGACCATTACTGAGATCCCCCATAACTTGAATGAGCTTATCAAAGCTCTAGGTAAATTAGGTAGAGGATGCTTACCAGAAGTACCTGAGCTGTATTCGCCTAAGCAAGGGCAAGTTGCCAATATGAACACCTCGATACAAGTGCATCATAAGCATATAAATACGGCATTAAGGAAGAAAAGAGGAGAGGAAAGAGTTGAAATTCAGCTTCTGATGAAATTCAGCTTTTGATGAGCTGGATTGATCTAACCTATGATTGGATAGATCAAAAAATGAAAAATCACACCAGGGTACCTCTGACCAAAAAATTCACACACCAATGGTTTGATCGATCCAAGTTCTGTTTCAAACCAAAATGAAAACCAATCCTTTTTCCAATAATCTAACACCTCTGTTAGTCCTTAAAATGAATTGTTAGTGGCAAAATATCAAAGGGATAATTCAAGAGTTGGAATCGAAAAAAGTGGTTGATACTTAGGAACAAGGAAATCCCGAAAAACCACCATTTCCTTAACGATTGGCTCCACTGAAGTCTAACATTCAAAAAGAAATATTCGACATACTCAAACAAGTCAAAACCAATATCCCCCTTCTTGACACGATCAAAACAAACTCGTCATATATGATTAGTCCTAGGAAATGTGATTTCTAGCACATAGTATGGGTCATTTTACACTTCATTATACTATTTAATGCATTATATCTCTCAAATACTTTTACTTGCTCAACTTATTGGCTCCATAGGAAATATGTGATAAATTGAGCTTAAAAATAATGAAAAATATCTTGTAATTCAAGATATAAATCCAATGAATGAAATGAGGGAAAGATATATCAAATGCACCTAAAAGTAGAAGCCAGGAGTTTAAGAAGTGATGAATAGAAGAATTTGAAGTGAAGAAGTGGAAAAATTGGCTAAAGTATGAAAACAAGGTCTAGGGGTTACCGTTTGAATGGCTTTCCTGGACTGTTCGAATGGCAAGGCAGTTAACTTGACTGCATTAAGTTACGTGAAAAAGTTATTTTTGGGAGTGTTGCTGAGACTTTTTGGGCAATTTATAGCCTTTTTAGAGGTAAATAATGAAACTATATAATGGTTTATATTTTGTTAGGTGAAGATATCATCTTTTTGGTTTTTAACTTGGATCATTCCATGATTCTCATCTCAATATGT
Source organism: Embelia ribes (assembly GCA_001753735.1). Classification (NCBI taxonomy): domain Eukaryota; kingdom Viridiplantae; phylum Streptophyta; class Magnoliopsida; order Ericales; family Primulaceae; genus Embelia; species Embelia ribes. Next base: position 4,185 of record MKEJ01035687.1, read on the forward strand.
AAATAATCAGTCTCTCTTATCTTCAAGAATGCTTTAAAACATTTTTAGTTTCTAAAAATAATTTTCTTCATTATTGCTTGGGTTTGGATGTTAATCTTTGATTTTAGAAAGTAATTGAAGCTAAGGGAATGTTCATTCCCATTTATTCTCATCAATTTCAAATTTTGTAAGTTAACGTTGCTCATTTTCTTTCATTTTTAAATTTAATTTCTAAATTTTATTGTTAAATCAGTTAACGTTTTCTTTCAAGAATCATATTTTAAGCATGTTTTGAGTACTTTTTAGTAGAATTTACGTTTTAGAGTAGATTGCTAGTTAATTAATTTATTTTTTCTACTTGCTAAATTTAGTCTCTAAATTTATTTGTTAGGAAATAATTTTTTCATGTTTTAAGTTTGGTTTTTATGTATGTTGTAGTTGTTAATTAGTTATTATTCAGGTTTTAGGGCTTGATAGCTTGTTAGTGTTAATTTTAACATTTTGTTGTCATTTTAATTTCTAAAATCATAATTAGTATTTTTGTTCATATTTTTCTTGTTTATTTCATTTTTTGTATGAGTAGCTAGGTTCTTATTGGCTTAGCCCTTGTTGATGATGATAATATGACTTAAATAAGGATCTAGCATGTTAATTTTAGAGCTTTATTCTACTAAGTGTAGTATGTGTTGGTTTAGACAATATCTTTGCATATGTCATCGGTAGTAAATCATATTTTTGAAAAATAGTTGGGTTTTGCACCTATGCAAGTCTGTCGAAACCCTCAGAAATAGTTATGAGCATGCTTCGATGGCATTTTCACGATAATAAAATTACTTTATATACTTGAAAACTATTTTCTTGAAAAACACAATTTATGAATTTGGAGTTTAAATTAGTAATAATTTAGATTAATTAACATGATAGAAATGAATCAATTGGTCATGTATCGGATTCCAACTTGGGTCGAGCCATTTTATTTACAATTTGTGAATCGTATCCTTTAAATCATCAAAATACCAAGGCGATGCTTTCTTTTGTTTTACATTCTTTAGATTAATTTCACATAGTAATCCCACACTTCTAACTTGGCGTGTAGATTCTCTAGGAATCCCCAAGTTCGACATCCAGTATTTATCGATAAAACTACAACTAACACCGTATAATTGCGGTTTTTAGGCCGACATCATTTTGTAAGGAAATATTTACGGGTAAAAGTAAGATCAACGAAAATGATTGTGTCTACCTTACTGAAAAGGCGAGCGTTGTTCTTAAATTGCACATCACGCCCAAATATAAGGACCCTAGATGTCCTACTATTGTTTTTATGATTGGAGAATTTGTGATTAATCATTCCATGCTCAATCTAGGGGCTAGTGTGAACTTATTACCTTATTCAGTTTATAGCCAATTGGGTTTATGGGAACTTAAGTCCATCAAGATGATATTGCACTCTGGTAACGGGGAATGTAAGACTGCAAAAGGGGCAGTCGAGGATGTTCTTGTGAAAATAAACAAGTTTATTTATCCCATTGACTTCATGGTATTGGATAACAACATTGCACCCACTTCCGTTCAAATTATTCTCGGACGACCCTTCTTGGCTACATCCAATACTTTGATCAATTGTAGGAGTGGCATAATGGAGCTGTCATTAGGCCACAAGAAAGTTTTGCTAGAAATTTCCAATATCGAACCATCGAATGATATACCTAGTAATGCGGGAGAGAATCAACTTATTCTATCTTATGCATCCATTTCACTATATTGACGAATTATTCAGGATCAGTAAAATTGGGAAATCCTTTGAGGACGGGGCATGGATGACCTATGCTTTAAAAGACGATGAAATAGTCTTGAAAGAGACTATACTTCCAACAAAGTTAGGGCACGATGACAATAGGAAGGTAGGTAGAGGTACGCCTAGAACAAAAATGAAACCATGCGCCATGCAACCACCAAAACAAGTGGATCGTAGTGATTCACTCGGTTATGGATAGGCGTATAGTTGAGGAAGGCATTTTTGTACATAGTTTTTCATTTCCCTTTTTTCTTTTATTATTTTTAGAATAGAGTCACATTTCCTTCGTGAATGTGAACATAAGGACTACGTTAGGTTTAGGTGGGATGTGTGTGTGTATAGGTGTGTATACAATTATACCAATGTTTAAGTTTGGTAAAACAAATTGTTCAAAATTTTTCGAAATTCGGAATTTTTTTCCCGAATATTAGTTGCAATTTTGTCCCAAAAACCGAGTTTTATATTGTGTTTTAATAACACATTGGTATACTTGTAAGCTGTAGGTTTTATTTTTAGTTTAATATCTTTTATTTTTGTTTTATTTTAGTTTCTATATGTTAAGAATATAAGTGATTGGCTACTGACGGCCTTTTACGTCTGATATGATATCTTCTTTGGGTATCATTTATTCTTGCAATCATTTCTATGATTATATCTACTTATCTTTTTATGCGATGATTGTGAGGCACAAATTGCACTTTTATTGATACCATATGATATGATGATCGCATTCGCTGTTTAGTGCACAATTATTGATACTACAGGTTGATGATCGAAAATAACTTGGTATATGTTATCGTTTCCTTTCTATTACAACTTTTAATCTTTCGTTATACTTCATGTTATTTCTATTTATTGTTACTATAAGATACTTTTTTATCATATTATTCATAGGAGAAGTAGTAACGAAAAATGGAAAACAATTAGATTGGGGGGAGACGAAAGTACCTATTATGCGTGTATAATGTAGTTCTAAAAGTTCACGAAAACACTAATATGTTTCAAGTTGTTGCACAAAACAATACATAGGACTAGTTTATTATCCCTGCCTCCATGGCTATGCTAGTATATTGGGTACGGGATGCATAACTAAAAGGGTGTTGTTTTTAAAAGTAAGTCAGTGAAGATTAAATGCTCTTTGATGTAGTTTGAAACCTTATGAAACTGTTTATTGACTCGACACATTCATTTTTTCAAGGATGATTATGCCTAACATTACTTTTCAACATGATAAAATTAAAAGCCAAAGGCTAAAAGTGGTCGAAGAGATGAGAGAGCCCGACGATGATAAAAATATAAATATATAAAAAAAAGAAAAAGAAAAGAATAAAAGATTAAAAAAAAGGTTGGAAAAGATAAAATTAAATACTACCATTGAATTTTGTAACAGAGCGTTACCGGAGGCATATGGTCGCAAATGAAAGAAAAAGCTAAAGTTAAATGACGTAGCATTGACAATCGACTTAAATTTTGAAAATGTGGAAAGTTTAAATTGGGCATCCTTTGAAAATTCAAAATTTGAGTCATATTTTGAATAATAAATTGGTTTCATAATCAATCTTTCTAATTCATAGAAATTTTATTCTAGCTAGCATAAATTGGTTTCATAATCAATCTTTCTAAGTCATAAATTGGTTTCATAATCAATCTTTGTAAGTCATAATTGGTGATGCAATTCGAATCCGGTTAAAATTGTGTCCACTTAGATTCCGGATGGTCGACCGGTCTACCATATCGAATTAAGCAGCAATTTCGTGAACATTTTAGTGTTTTGAGCGTCATTGAAACGTTTGGAACTCATTCCTTCTTTATTTTTGTTTACTTCAGTTTTTGCATTGCTGGGGACTAGCAATATTTAGATAGGAGCGTGATTATTATATGAAATTGTATAAAATAAGAGTTTTAACCTTGAGTAATAACTGAAATTATTTGATAATCAATATTCATTTCACATTTTATTTCAATATTACGGGTTTCCGTATGTATTTCAGGAAATCGAGGTCAAATAAGCCAAGATAGCGGCTCGAGGAATTTGTCAAGGATTTCGCGATCATAAAAGACGTTCGGACACTGAAAACTGAAGATAAAAAGTAGAAAAATCAATTGACTAGAAAATTATTGAAGCAAAATCAGCTATCCTAATGTTGAACATGTGAATCGATCGATTGAAGTAGTCGGAATCAGCGTCCCCTCAAGGCTCACCAACTCTTGCTTTGTGCACACTACAAAATTAAGTCGTTAAATTTGTGTAAATATAATTGTTGTTTTAATTATTATAAGTCTTAAATTTTCATGCTTTAAATTTCATACTTGTCTGTTTTCATTGTTTTTGTTTTAATTATCACAATGTTTAAATTTCTATGTTTTAGTTTACATATTGTTGTGTTTAATTTCATTACATTAGGCTAGTTGTGTTCTTGCCCCAGGAATGAAAATTGGTTAGTCGAACCCCTAAACGTCCTAAGTAATGAGAATTTTTTTTTAAAATTTTAAGCCGAAAAAATTGACTTAGAAAATCTAGGGTTTTCAAACCTGTCGAAAATAACTTCGAAATCGCCTATCTGTAGTTAAGGAGTTTGACATGCTCCCGATGGGATACTAAGTCAAGATAAACATGATTAGAAATGGGCGTGATTTTCTAGAAAAATTTAGCTAGTATTTATCATCCAGGGGAATCTTAATCCGACAAATTATTTTAGTCTAAAATTCTAGGATTCACGAATTTTGGGGTGCGACAGATTTTTTTCTCATGTATGGGTCAGAGATTTGTATCTTTGAAATATTAAAAGTAAAATTTTTTGTTAGCCATTGATTATGTGAAATTGTTCCCACTAAGGCCAATGATTGTGTGGATTGGCTTGGAGTATGTTGACTGGTCAAATGTTTCTTCTAGGTTTTTATTGAGGGAAGATTTCTTCCTGTCTTAATCAATTAACGCATACGTGTGATAAATTATTTTTAACGCTACAAATTTAGGTGTCCCATGTTTGCCTATTTGTTTTTCTTCTATCTTCAAGACTTTTTGTACTAGAAGGGCTAAATCTCTGACCTACAGGAAGAGAAGGATGCAATTCTGGCCAAGATTGAAGTTTCACAAGCTCATTTAGAGTTATTAAAACGGACAAATGTGCTGAATGATGCCTTTCCCATTGGGCATGATGGTAATTTTCTAACAATTAACAACTTTCGATTGGGAAGACTTCCTAAAATCCCAGTATGCACACTCTGTCACTTGATATCATTTGTGATTGATGCTTGCATAATTGGGCAGGAGATCTCACTATATAATATTACAGAATATAATTCAGAAGTAAATTTAAATATATATTTCTTTATCTATAACTACGGACCTACAGTGTAACATTAATGAACCGATGATTCTGATTTTATCCTTGCCTGATGGAAGAATGGGATCTTATCTGACTCTTAGTTTATTTTCGGTTCTCATTTGATTATCTTTGATGTTGAAGACAATAAATAATATAACATGCATCTCCTTATCAACTTAAAGCCTTAAACTTTCGGGTAAAATGTAGCATATAACTTAACATGTTGGAGATATATATATATATATTAGCTTTGCCTTAATGTCAATAGAATGTTTCTCGTATTTTGGAAATTCTCAGGTTGAATGGGATGAGATAAATGTTGCTCGGGGCCAAGCCTACCTTTTTCTTCATACCATAGCTCAATATTTCCAGCCAAAGTTCCCGTATCTTTTTTATTGTTTAAGCAATTTGGTCTTCTAGTAAGCACTCTGCTAATAAATTATTTGCTATTCTTAAGTGTTTAAACAGATGCCCATGATATAAATTTTCCATATTGACAAGAGAAGAAGCATCTCTATGACTCTTCCTGTAATGCCCTGATATTCTAAATAACAATCTTGTTATACAACAAGTTCCAAATAGTGTTTGAAATTACAAATCTAATCCAAAAAGGCCTTATTATCATTTTTTATGGCCATACAATAATACAAATACGATACAAATATCATAGCCAATGGCTTACAAAAATTTGAGAAATGAAATACAAGTACATGAACTAAAACATAGGGTTGATAAATCTATTCTTGAATGAGCTCCAACCTGCCCAAACTTAAGGTCTCGGGTTTCTAATTTCCGATTCTGCTTGGCGTTTTCATGCAAAAGATAGTGGAGAAACAACCAAGCAGGTATGATCGGAAATATGTGTCCAATCTATCGAATTAACGATTATACAATAATCGATGTATTGAAGTAGGAATATAAATCATGCTGATTAAATCAATATCAACTAAATATATATATAAATATAAAGCATGAATCAATAAAAATAAACGATTACCAGTATGGATCCATCGCGCTCTTCCTAGCTTTACGCATAAAGTGATTGTTGAGTGTCTTTGTTGCTTTCACGGCTAGATTTATCCTTGGGTATCCAAAATCTATACCTTGGTCATCAGATATCCAAGGTCTAAACAACAAAGTGAATTCTTGGTCCTCGGACATCCAAGAATAAAATAACAACTGACTAGATTATAGTCCTCGTACATCCATAATCTATACCTTGGTCCTCGGGCATCAAAGGTTTAAACAACAAAAGTGAATTCTTGGTCCTCGGGCATCCAAGAATAAAATAACTACTGACTACACTATGATCCTCAAGCATCTATAGTCTACTATATCAGTTTAAGTCCATAACAAGTTCAGATTCTAATCAATTTATAACCTAATCCAATTTTATGATTAAGTAAATTACCTTTCAATAATATATTGGTGTTCAATAATTTACAACATTATCATGTCTATTTAGACCCAAATTATGTCTATTACATGATCTCTAATCAATTTTATATCATTTTGAAACAAATTTTCAAATTTGTCCAAGGGTTGATAGTTCGGTATTTTTACCGTATCTCATAAACAGTAACTCCATTTGAGTCCAAAATTTACAGTTAGAAGGATATTTCATCTATCTACAACTTTCATACTTTGAAAA
>MKEJ01035696.1:0-14281 GCA_001753735.1 Embelia ribes
TCACTTCCAAGTCAATCTAATCATAGGAGTCACCAAACGTGAAAATCCTGAAACAAAACTGCAGTAGTAACCCGCAAGTCCTAAAAAATTACGAATCTTAAATAGAACTTCGGTCGCTACCACTTGGTAACTGTCATTATCTTCGATGGATCAATAGCTATATTGCTCTTTTTCACCATGTGTTCAAGAAATATCACTTCCCACAGCCAAAACTCGCACTTCAAAAATTTCACATACAAATGATGCTCCCATAGAGTAGATAGAACAACCCGTAAATGCTCACGATGTGCCTCTTCTATAGGCGAATACACCAAAACATCATCAATAAATATCACCATGAACCGATCTAGATACGGATGAAACACACAGTTCATCAAGCCCATGAATGCTTCCGGAGTATTCGTAAGACCGAATGCATCACTAGAAAATTATGCAGCTCATATCGAGTACGGAATGCAGTCTTCTCAACACCTAACTCTCGAACTCGCAACTGATGATACCCAGATCGGAGCTCAATCTTAGAAAAGAAATGAGACCCTTTCAACTGGTCAAATAGATCATCGATACGAGGTACTGGGCACTTATTCTTCACAGTTACCTTGTTCAGCTTTCGATAATCGATATACATTCGCATCGATCCATCTTGCTTTGGAATGAACAATGCCGTAGCACCCCACAGTAATGTACTCCTACGAATAAACCCCTTCGCCTCCAAATTATCAATCTGAACATGCAATTCATCAAGCTCATCTAGTACCAAACGATATGGTGCTATCGAAATTGGCATGGTCCCCGGTACCAAATCAATTTGGAACTCCACTTTTCTCACAAGTAGAAGCTCACTCAAATCCTTAGGGAACACGTTGTGAAACTCACATATCACAGAAAGAGATTCTATTTCTAAACCTACCTTATCTAATATGAACTAGCCTACGATCTATGGGAAAACGGAGGAAATAGTTTGCGCTTTACCTGATAACTAACACTGATGCTGTTAGTTGCCACCATCGACACTATGTTCCTTTCATAATCAATGAAGGCATGGAAATGAGATAGCCAATCAATGCCGATAATAAGATCGAATCCCAACATCTCTAATACAATAAAGTCAAATTCAAATGCATGCCCACATATAATAAGTTCACACTCATGACACACCTTCCCAATATGAAAGATATACTCCCCCGAATTATCGATGTATATGGGTTCACGTTACTCATCTAAATGCAACTGCAACATGCATACAAATCGTGCAAAAATGAATAAACAAGATGCCCCTATGTCAAACAATACGTGCACCCAAGTATCGAGAAAATAAAGAATACCTCAAACCAAGTAAGGCTCTGAAGCATCAAAAGCTCATGGTATAGCATAGGCACGGGTCTGAGATGACTAAGCCTGCTGGAAACCCACACGAGTTCCACTAAAACTACGACCATCCTCACGTGAAGTACTCTCACCAGGACGAACAGAAGAAGTAGAATGAGGTACATACGGCCTCCTCTAAGTAGTCTTTGGTGGAATCTGAGTCTGCGTCACCCTACGCCAACCACTCTACACTACGAAACCCTCAGGGCAATATGACTGCATGTGTCCTCTCAACTCATATCATCGACACACAATAAAAGGACATGACATCTGCTTATGGTCCTTAGCCCCACACAATCCACACATCAAAGGTCATCCACAATCTTGCGAAAGATGGCCAGGATGGCTGCAGTTATAGCACCGCGAACTCTGTACCGTAGTACTCAAAGAAGAAGGATGGGCAGGCTAAGAATGCCCCCCAAATGAAGGAGTAAAATAAGAGTCGCGGGACCTTTTCTGATTCCCACCACCACCAATACTAGATGCCCGACCACTACCACACTGCTCCTACTATCACCACTGCGGTTGCCCTCAAAGACTCCCACCTAGGACATGGGTCAAGAACTCGCAGGTTGGCCTAAAGACTAAGGAGAACGAATATTGATCACGCGTTGACAATCTATATGACTCACCTCAACCTTCGTAGCCACGCCAACATACTTCTTAAATGTCTCATGCATACCCTCTACTACAATGGACTGAATAGAGTGCCTTAATCCACTCTCGAACTTCTAGATCCCAAGTTCCTCTGTGGACACTAACTCTAGGGTGTAACGAGAAAGACCAGTAAATGTCCTTTGATACTATTGTACTATAGATGTCTTTTGCATCAAATTTGCTAATCAGTCCACTTCTTTTCCCAAAGAGTACTTAAGAAGAACTCATTAAGGAAAGCTCGTCGAAAAGTCTCCCAAGTCATCACCACCAACCTACTAATCTTGCGACGACCCTTCCATTATTTAGCTATCTCCCTATGTAGATAAAATAGTATTGTAGCCAACCGTAAGTCATCATTAACTATCTGTAAGGCCTCGACGATCTTCTCGATCTCCGTAAGCCATGTATCCACAACAATTACCTCCTTATCTCCTCTGAAAGAAGGTGGTTCCATTATCTGAAACTACATTTGGACCATAGATGCTCTTGACTCCTCATTGTTCTCCCTACGTGTGTTACGTGCCAGATTATACATAACCTCCTCCATAGCTCGCAACAATCCAGATGTATCAGTCTGAGCTACCCTTGGAGCCACCGGAGCTCCCTATGGAACATAAGGTTGAACCTCAGGAACGGTTTCCTTATACTTATACACACTCGCATCAATGCCCTCAGACAAATCAAGAATACCCTTGGCAACTCAAATCTTTGTCTCCCTAGTCCGCGTGCACATAGCCTTGAGCTCCTCTGTCCCATGTCCACTAGTACGGTACCCACAAACGGTAGTCCCACAACTACAACTAGGTCCTCACCTTAGACCAAGTCCTCATCCATATCCTCATCAACCACCAGCCATCTCTCACTTCATATACATAACAATAAGAGAAGAAGACATTAGTCACTACCAATGCCTTTAACTCAAACAATACCCTGCAATAAAAGAATTTACTCCTAATTATATACTTTACTACTCGCATATAAATCTCTCAATTCCGCATGAACAACTCACACCTCGTGTATAAGCTATTAACTCACATCTTACACATATGCATCACATCTAGCTTAATAGTTCATAACTCATATGTACAACTCCAAGAAAATCTACAATATATTACTCATGCCATACTATAACTCATACTCTGCACTAACATACAACTACACATAAGCACACAATGTACATAAATCACAACTACCCTCTCAATCCCATAGATTCTATCTGCAAGCTACCAAGTTTTACGTAAACCTAGTTAAGTTGCTTTGATACCAACTTGTCACGCCCCAATTTTCCTAGAAGACCAGAGGCAAGCCTTGACCCTGCTAGAAACCTTGGAAGCTGAGTATATCCCCTTTTTAAGTAAAAGAGAATGAGAAATTTTATTTGGTTTTGAAAATAAAAATAAGGAATCCATGCTAACACCCCACTTATCAATCTCGCATTCTACAATATGCTCGAATAAAAATAAACATCCATCAGAGTGCGAATAAAAGAAATACTAACCTAGTATATAATATAAGTAAATGCCCTATTTACATAATACAATATGAGCTACATTCTCCAAACTGATAAAGTATATTACATTTCTTTCTTGCTCTAAATATAGTATATCGGTAATGGAGCAACAATGGAATGTAATACACTCACGCGACTTTAAGTCTAAAAAGGCAAAATTGGAACTACTGTGACTTCCGTTCAAATGGCATTGAGGTACCATTCGAACAGCTCCGCCGTTTGAACGGTAGACGCAAACTATACGAACGGCTCGCCTCACTGCTAAAGCTCACTAAAAATGTAGAATTTCTAGGCTTAACCACATCCATTTTAACCATGACTCTCGCCTTATGATCTCACACCAATACATGTATTCTCACACCATTCTCACATATGTCATCACACTCAATTCTAATACTCACTCATGCCCATATAAACTCACAATTCTTGTAAACTCGTAAACCTCACTAGTCTCACACAATTACTTATATCTCACGATAGCAATACTTGCAATTTACTCACAAATGCTATTCAAAAATATATTTCGCCAATACACATTTATACTTTAATGCGGTATATAATCTCCACATATAACTCTCAAGAGCTTGCAACTCACAAATGAGTATCTAAATGTGAATTCATCACTTAGCATATATAATGAAACTAATCTAATATACCATACATTTCCATACAACAACTACCACACCTTGTTAGAGCCCCGCCATGAATGTAATAGTAATATTATAATGAGATACATAATATTATTAAATGCAAAAAATTTATCCTGAATTTTCGGGATGTTATAGAACGACTATAGGAAAACTTAATGGGTGTACTTTGTCCATATAGAATTGCCTTAAAACACTTTCAACATAAGTAGATTGATGAACAAGTATTCCTGTAGGTAAATACTCGATTTGTAGGCTAAGGTAATATTTTGTTTTTTCGAAATCTTTCATTTCAAATTCCTATTTCAAGTAATTAGCAGCCTTGGTGACCTATTTAGGAGTCCCAATAAGATTTAGATCCTAAAGATAAACTGCAATGATAGCAAATCCAGATTTTGCCTTTTTAATGAAAATACATGGATGTATCGGACTATTAACAAAATTCTATTTTAAGAGGCATTCAATTAGTCGATTGTACTACATGCGCCCTGATTGATTTAATCTATACAATGATCTTCGTAGTTTTTTTGAATATAAACTTCTAGTTTTTGTTTCAGGTAATTTGAATCATTTAGGAATTTTCATGAAATTATTATTGTCCAATGACCCATATAAATATATATTGACAACGTCCATAAGGCACATTTCCAATTGATCAACGTCTATTAATCCGATTTTGAAATTGGAAAGCAGTTCCATTGATTACGGGAGTATATTTCTCCTCATAGTTAATCTCATGTCTTTAAGAAAAGCCTTGATACACAAGTCATACTTTATATTTAACGACTTAATCATGCTCATTTTGTTTTCGCACAAATATCCATTTGTTCCTAATTGGTTTGACATCTGTTGGTGTTACAATGGGTCCAAACACTCACATTTTGTTAGAGAGCTTAACTCAACCTCAATAGCATCTTCCACTTTGGCCATTCACTTATACGTCGACATTCCTTGACGGAAGTTGGTTTAGGATCCTTAGTAATTTCAAGAGCCATTGCATATATAAAAATTTCATCAACAGTCATATTACTCTGATTTAGCAATAAAACTTACATAATTAAGGAAAATTACTGTTCAAAATCAATTGTTCACTTGTATTTCCTCTTTTGAACAAGTTCTTACTTTATTTATGCAACAAAACGTTTCTTAATTAGCTTTGAAAATGTAACGTGGGCTCGTTTATTACTTTGATAATAGAGCCACGAGATACATTACGTATTATAGATATTGTGTATCCCTTTGAAGCAAATATGAAATGTAATTACAATCATCATAGGGTCAGTAATATACATGTACATATGATCCGTTGTACCACATTGCCAGTCTATATTTTAGAAATGCCCCGTCACCTTCTCATACATACATGATATTACCCCGTCAATAATTTCATACTTTATTTTGAGTAGTATATTTAGGGCTTAACGATATTTTCGTATATACAAACTTTGACCACCTTATGGTAAGAAGTTACGGCATGGGCCGCAATTAAATAACATGAATCAGTTAGTACTCTGTAAGTTGTTTGAATTGTCGTCCAAAGCTGCTTGTGCATGAAATTATCCATACTAATAGGGGATGGAACCTAATCTGCTTGCAAAAAGTTTATACATGAAAAACAGTCAATTTTTTTGCAGAGAAAACCTAATCCGGAATTTCTATGGCTTTAATCAGGCTTGTCGTTCACATTTTACTAGGGAAGATTAACTGAAATTTAGAGTGGAAAAAGAAACTACTTGTACTGATGGACATGCTTAAAAGATTTTCTTTTTTCTTTTAGGCATGTTTTAAGAAGAAAAAAATAAACTTTCTCCGGACCAAAGGAGAAGTTAAATGGACATATATTTTTTAAATTTCTAATTGTCAAGTCCCGAATTCCGAGAAATCTGGGAAAGTACGATGAAAGAAAGAAAGAAAGAAGGATAATACAACCTAAATGACTTACAACTTATACAACTTCTACCCATACTATGTACTACAACCACGATAACTTCATAAATATTTATCATCCTACCGCAATCCATCATACCTGTACATTTGCATTAATGTACAATAACAATGACTTATAACAAAGTTAAAAGCAAACTTCCAAGTTGCATATAAAAGCACCAAGCTATGAGATTGTCCAAAAGAAAGAAAAGAAAATATACATATACATAATCAAAGCTTCGTCTACATGAAGCTACTACGATTACGCCCGAAGCTACAAAATATACCCCTGTATATGCGTCTCCATAGTCTTATCAAACGTGTCTTGAGTCAAACTCCGGACTTACAAAACAATTTGAGAACAATATACATGAAAGAAAAGTGTATAGGACAGAAATTAACATTATGATAAATCTAATATCATGCGGTATATAAACATGTAAATGAACATAATCATAAATTATATACGCATATAAGTAGTTCTTGTCTTAAAGTAAGGTAGGTGTACAAATAAAGTAAGGTAGGTGTACAAATACAACTATGAACTACAAGAACAATACCCCACCTTAGAATGCAACAAATGCATATGAGATTTATCTCGACTACGAATACATCCCATGCCACCTACGAATGTAACTTATGCCCACGAGACTTATCCCGCCTTGTAGTGCGACATATACATACAAGACTTATCTTGACTATGACAACGATTACAACTACCAATGCATATGAGAATACATCTCAACTACGATTAAAAGGGGAAATTCGGACTCGTATCTCTTTTCTTATTTTCTTAAAAGGGTGGGCATTTCTTATGCCCAGAGCTTTTCCTTATGCCCTTATAAGTCGATAGGTCTCATTGTTTTCTTAAAAGTAGGCATTTCTTATGCCTAAATACCTTTAATTGTCTTAAAAACTTGGGCAACACACGCCCGGGACTACACACGTCATATTCTATGATTGACATGACTAACATGACGTAATCATAGGCCCGACTTAATGCTATTGCTTATAAAAATCTCTTTAATGTTTAGATAGAATAGTGGATATTTTGTCCCAAAAAGAAATAGAAAAGACTCTATCTTCTATCTTGATAATTGTGCTTGTACTTATACAATGCATACGCTTCTTATGCTTATACAATGAACATGCCTTCACTTATGAACACGTTTGAATGCTTATCAACATGCTATGAATGCTTATACATATATGTCCCAACAAAATGTGACCAACGCTTACTCATGAACATATATCTTTTGAATACTTACATATATCCCCGTGGACGGATAAAAGGATTGCATGATTGGAAATCAAGCTATAAATATGACTATCAATAAGTGTGCAGTTGAAAAATACGACTATCAATAAGTATGCAGTTGAAAAATGCTACACAAGCATAATGCTATTTGAACATAATTATATTGGCAGAACAGGGAGCAAGTAGAGGCCACAACTTCAAATATTATTGCTAAATCCATTTCCAAGTAAAATACAATTGCCTTTCTTTCAACTACAGTTACCAAAATCCTCTTTCCCTAGGAAACCATTTTTGGCACAATAAAGTTAAACTTTTTCCCTAGGAAACCATTTCCGACACAGTTAAGTTTGAAACTTGCTTTGACAAGTTTCCTTATTACGAAGAAACTCACAAAAATAAAAAAATTAATACTCCCTTTTCTATAATAGTAATATAAATAAAAAAATTTATTTTGAAATATATAACTATCTTTGTAATTACATAATGTGATTGTTTATATTATTTATCATGTATTTATAATGGGCTTGTTTGGTGGGAGTACAAAAGCACTACTTTTGTACTTTTAAGTAAAAAGTAAAATATTTTATTTATTTACACCAGTAAAATAAAATAATTTATACTTAAAAAAGTATATTTCTGCAGAAGTAAATATTTTGCTATTTTTTCCAAAAAAGTATACTTCTCTCATACTTTATCCTATTACTAACTAGTTTTTACAATTCCCAATACAAAAAAGTATATATTTTTTTTCAATTTATACCAAACACACATATAATACTTATAAGTAACATCTCCAACAAAAAATATACTTCTATTCTTTTAAGATACAACCAAATAAGCTCAATATCGGAACTGTTGCTTCCTCTTACTGTTTTCCGTACCGTACCTTCTCCAATTTTAAAATGGCCAGCTATGATTCAACAATACAAAAGTTATACTATATTAATAGTAGTAATAATTCACATAATTGCGTAGCATTACACTTTCCAAGAATCAAGAGGCTTTAAACCTCTTATATCATCTCTCTATCATTGGCTCGGTTTCAAATAGGATATGATGGTTCTTATTTAAACACTATTACAACCGTGAGAGGCTTAATCCTCACATACTATCTCTGTGTCATTGGCTTATTTTCAAATTAGATCTGACGGTTCTTATTTAAATATTATTATAACCATTGAATCTAATTTAAAACCAATCCAACAACAAAGCAATGGGATGTAAAAAGCTACACTTAATTGACGAAGATCTCGTTTGATCCCTTTGAAATCCTATAGTTTGTTTTGAGCACTTGCTAATTGTAGATTTTTCTATAAAAAAACAACGGCTGTTTTTCTTCTATGCATCAATAAATTATTTGAAACAGAAACAATGATGTGAGGCCTTTATTATCCAATATTTGGTATTTGAGAAATTTGAAGTAAGAGATCAAAACTTCTTTTAAATGCCATAGGGATTAATTTGGTTGCAACTTTTAAGCAGAAAAATTAGTAAGAAAAAAAATTGAATGCAACTGATTTAAAACTTACAATTTTTTAAACCAAAACAACAAAAAAAGTTAGATCAAAAACAAACTGAGCAGCCAAATACTGTCAAGTCAATAAGTAAAAAAATGAAAAAACTAGAACTTATAAGTTGCAACTAAAAAAGTAGGCAAGCGAGCTCAGCGTATACATAACGATGCCATTTATTAACGGAAGAGTTGTTGGTCCAATGGCAGTTGGAGAAGAGAGCTTCAATGATAGCTATAAACAGAACAAAAATGGCGCATATGCATTCCCCTGCACGGCTGCATCCAACAAGTTCGAACCTTATCATATATATAACCCAAACATTTCTTTTAAATATGATTAATTATATATATACTTATATCATAATAAAATAAATAAATAAATATATCTAACTACTAACTATAAAAGTGTCAAGAGTTCTTCCCTTTTCTATTCCAAAAATGCAACTTCATGAGCAATAAAATTACATTAATTTTTCACCTATTCAAAGACAAAAAATGATAAATAAGTAATTTGTTAAATTGAAGATAATTAAGGCATTAAATACCTTATTTCATTAACAAAATATTAATCAAAGAGATTAGGCTACCACAAATTCATAGAAAAAGTCATTAAAATTTGGGAATTGACATTGTGACAAGTATCTTTCAATTTTACAAGATGCATATTGGACATAATTTTTTAATATTTTTTTAAAGTAGCTTATCATATACAATAAACTAAAAGTACAGTCTCCGCGTAGTTTTATGCCAAGTGACGTCTTAGAATGGTGACTTGTGTTAGTTTCAATAAAATCATACAATTCATCATGCTATGTTTCCTATTTTTTTATTTTCCAAAATATCCTACATTTAGTTTTAGAATTACTCATAATCGAATTTCATTGTATTTTCTAAAAAAATGATATATTGATCTTTTAAACTTCTAAATGAACTTGTAGGAGTTAATAATGTCACAAACTCTTAACCCGTTACTACCTATTCTATTATGGTTATGGGATTTCAATGTTGTCTCTTAAGATTCTATTTTTTAACTCCCACAAAATAAATAAATATTAAAAATCATAAATTTTCATATAAATAGCTAATCCACAATAAAATTTGAGAATAGCAAAAAGCATATAAAAAAATCTTGTATGGGAAAGAGTAGATGCACATGCCAGACACATGGTTTCATTTTAGAATGTAAATTGATTGCCAACCCCTTTTTGTATTGGGAATTTTGTCTTGTGTTAAATATTGTGAATTATACCCCATCCCAAAGTAAGTAATATTATATAGATATTGCTTCATCTTTCGCATATATTGTAAGCCCTGAAAACATAAGGGACCAATATTGTAATATTATTGAAAGGGAACTGAAAACTAATTCCACATTTCCCTTCTCATTTTTTTCTTACGTTATATCATTCTCAATTAGATAGAGAAGAGGAGAAGAAGATACCACACAAAATTAATTGATCCAATAGAGGGAGCAATCCATGTGATGATCCAAACGCGGATTCGGAACCATCATCTCGTTCTCATCGTGTAAGTCTTATTCTTTATTTCTTTGGGTTGTTCATACCCGATGCTACTCTAATTCATTTTAATTTAGGTCTAATGATGAATTGATGTTAAGATAGTTGTTAATGATAAGAATTCTTGTTCAATTTTGATTGTAGGCTTGTGTTTGGGTGATAAGCCATAGAGGGGAAGGTTAAAGGTGATTTTCGAGCTTTCCAAGGGAATCGTATATATTTGTATAAGGTACATGGTAGAATAATGATTCAATAGCAATGCAATATGTTATTTTGGTCATTTAGATGTATATATTGATAATTATAAATGTTGTAGATTGATTTAATTGTGTTTGGGATATGTTTGGTCGTATTTTCGTAGATGGAATTCGTGTTTGGGATGAAGGGGATTTCATTTGGATGAATTGGTTTTGGTCCAAACGAGAAACCACTCCATCCAAACGAGTTTCCCTACTTTAACATGGTTCCATTTTTTGTATAATTAGAAGAAATGGAAAGAAACTTTATAATAATTAAGTAAAATATGTCATATATTGTAGGATATGATGATAATATAGATATTGAACGTTGTTTGTCACGAAACTACTTCTATTCCATAGACTATTATTGGGTATTAAACTATCCGGGAGTTTGAGTTGGTATTGGTTGTTTAGTATCAACATTGAGCGGGTTCCTTGTGGATTAGGATGGGGAGAGCTATCCACAAGCCTTTACGTATAAAATCTTGAGATACGGTGCCCAAGTCGGTTGTTGTGTTAGAAGTGTCATAGTTACATTACATATTATTTAATGTACGATAAGTTGGTTGAGGCTTTTATCATAACCGCATGTTTACTTGCTTTATGTATTATGTCGTATAAGTTGATATTTCGTCACTATTGGATAGATATTTGATTTATACCCATTTGGTTATATTTTTACATTGTTTTGCTTATACGAAGGCAAGCAGGAATATGTGGGGTTGATTATGGAAAACAGACTTAGGTTGATACTCACTCGAGGATAGTGGTATCTAAGAGTTCATGTATCTTTATTTTTATTTATGATTTTTCATACTGCCGTAGGCCATTGGCCATCCGTGTAGACGTTTATATTTCTTATATTTAATCTAATAAGAGGCCAAAATATGATAAAGGGTCCGAAGATGTTTACTTTCACTATTTTTGACGTTCTATGAGGATGTTTTAGATCTTAAATAGAGACTTTCGATGCAATTTTTGTTTCATATCGTCATTGTTATCATTTTTAAAATGTGGGCATTACAAGTTGGTATCAAAGCTCAAGGTATATGATAATCTTGGGAGTTGTAGGCTATTTGGTCTTTCGTTTAGGAAGTCTTGAGTGAGCTACTTCTAGAAGATTGGGGTAGGCATCTAGGAAACTTGGTTGTCTTAGATGCCTTGTGTACCTTGTTTGCATCAATCCTTATCGCATTAATTTTTGTACATATTTTTGTTATATTTAAAAACCGATAGCCTATTGTAATGAATGTCGAACTTAGATTTGTGTTGGATGACTGGGGATGCTTTGTAGGCCCAACAAAGATCTCTATTAGTGGACAAAGTTATCAATACATTATTTGGGATTTACATAATTTTTTCTTACTTGTATAATGCGAATATAAGATTGATTATTTCATGATTTCTTGTAATCCTATAGGTAGCCTGTAATGGACGTGGTAGAAATGGATGTGGAGAACATGGCGAATGGGGTAGTTGTGGCGGTTGTGGCAAGGAATAAGCAAATCTTCCTCTAGCAGTGCAGGCATACCTCGAGGATGAGGTCACATCAGTAAGGGTTTATGGAGAGATTCCTGCAGCCCCTGTACCAGTTGAAAGAACAACTGGGATCGTTCTAGTACCCATAGTGGTGGATATGCAACAGATAGCCGCAATTTCCTAGACAATCAAGGTAACGATTGAGACATTGAGTATTTAGCAGCCGGGAAACCAGACTATTGGTATTTAGGCTATGATGACTCAAAAGGAGATTGGTAGCACTCCTATGTTTCGTAGAGGTGCAGATACAAAAGGAGCTGACTCTTGGGTGTCCAATATAAAGCACCACTTTTACACGTTGGCATTGACCAATACGTTGGTGATGGCAAGGACAATATTGTTGTTTTTGTGAGATAAGATAGTTAAACGGTGGAAAGAGTATGCTGAGATGTTCGATATTGGGGAGCTAGCTTGGGAGGGGTTCAAGGATGTTTTCCTAAATAGGTATTTCCTGCAATCGTACAAGTGTAGAAAGATGCATGACTTTCTAAATTTGTATCAGGGTACTCGAACAGTGATGTAGTATTCAACGGACTTTTATTGGCGATATATGCTAAGGTTTATGTACGCACAGAGGTAAAGGAGATTAGATGGTTTATGAAGGGTTTATGACCCTGTATTTGTTGGGTGGTAAGATCGACTATGTATTCTCAGGTAGTGGCATTAGCCGATGAACAAGAGGCCATCGATCTACACGAAATGTGGATAAAGGAATAGAAGAGGAAGTGAACTTTGAGATTGAGTCAGGGGCAACAGTCAAGGAAACAATCTAGTTGATAGGGTAGTCAGAAACGGGGACGAGATGATTAGACTTCACATGGTTAGGGGTAGACAGTTCAGAGGCCTTATAACACTAGGATTGGGTCGAAGAGTTCGGGATAGAAGAGTGCTATAAGTGTAGACATGATGAGCATCTTATGTGGTATTATTCTTTGATGAGGTGTCATGGATGTGGGGCTATGGGGTACATGCAGAGTGTTTGCCCAGAGGCAGTCATACGGACCTAGCTTACTTAGGTTGCTTCAACTCAGTCTGTTTGTACAGTGCCAATACCACCAACCACGTCGGTTCAGTCAGGAGTGGTAGCGAGTCATGGTGGTCAGAATGGGACTAGGAACCGAGCCACAACATCTACTTTTGTGCCAACTCTATAGATGGATATGTATGCTTTTCAAGAAGTCCTTGCTACTCCGACAGAGACATCTGTCATTGGAGGTATTCTGTTATTTCAGTCATCATGTACACATATTTTGTTTGATACAGGTACATCTCATTTACTTGTTGCAACAGGGTTAGTCCAATCTTTGGGGTTGGAACTAGAGTATCATGAATCTTGTATAACAGTTGATCTACCTTTGGGTATTTGGATAGCTTTGAAGTTCTTATGTTGTTGCTATTCCATTCTTATTTTCGATCACGAATTCGAATGTGATCTGATTGTTCGGGACATATATGGATTTAATGTTATTCTGGGTATGGATTGGTTGTTAGCCAATCATACTATAATCGAGTGTGACCGTCATTAGGTTATACTATTTCCGGAAGAAGGGGTGATCGTTCGGTATATTGGTGATCTAGACATTCCTTTTCCATTTGTAGGATCAACTAGAGATACCATCAGTTTTATTCTGGCTAGTCTTTCTATTGCGAAGACTATGGAGGTTCATCTTGAGTTACCCCTAGTTGTTCGTGACTTTCTTAATGTATGTTCAGAGGATCTTAGTGGCTTACCACCATATCGTGAGGTGGAATTTACTATAGACCTTGTTTCGAGTACGAGACCTATTTATGTAATACTATACCATTTGGCTCCTACTAAGATAGAGTAAATGAGGACACAAATTGATGATTTGCAAAATAAAGGGTTCAACTATTTGAGTATGTTGCCGTAAAGTGCGTTGATACTATTTGTATAGAAGAAGGATGGATTGTTAAGAATGTATATCGATTACAGGAATGAATCGAATCATGATCAAGAATAAGCATCCAATGCCAAGAATAGATGATTTGTTTGACCAGTTGAAGGGGTCAAAAGTATTTTTTGAAGATTGACCTTCGCTCGGGGGCATCAGCAGTTGAGAATCTAAGAGGAGGATATTGAGAAGAC
>MKEJ01035711.1:0-10923 GCA_001753735.1 Embelia ribes
TTTACGAAGTCACCAGTTGTATGCGAAGTTATCGAAGTGTTAGTTTTGGCTTCAATAAGTGAGATTTCTAGGATACGTGGTGACAACAAAAGGAGTGGCAGCGGATCCGTTAAAGATAGAAGCGGGTTCAAAGTGGGAATGGTTGAAGACTGTGTTTCAGATTCGGAGTTCCTTGGGACTAGCAGGTTACTATTGGTGATTCGTGAAAGATTTCTCAACAATAGCATCTTCAATGGCTCACCTCACTCGTAAATGGGTCAACTTTGAGTGGGATACTAAATACGAGGAATCCTTTGCGAAACTGAAAGAGTCTTTTACGATAGCGCATGTGTTGATTATTCCAAAAAGAAGAAAAGGGTACACGGTATATTTTGATTCATCGAAGGAGGAATATGTTGTATTTTGATATAAACCGAGAGGGTAGTCTCATATGCATCTCGTCAACTGAAAATTCATGAGTAGAACTACCCTATACATAATTTAGAGTTGGGAGTTATAGTCTTCGCCTTAAAGATTTGGAGATAGTACATGTATGGAAAGAGGTTTGAAGTGTTTTTAGATCATAAGAGCCTCAAATATGTATTAATGCAGGGTGACTTGAATATGAGGCAATGGTGGTGGATGGAATATTTGGAGTAGTATGATTTCAATTTACTATACCATCCAGATAAGGCTAATACAGTAGTAGATGCGTTAAGTTGCAAGGCACAATTTACCTTAGGTGTCTTTTCTACGATAGTTGGGATGCGCTGAAGATATTAAGTGAGTTTGGTGTGAGTTACATAGAGGGGAAAATTAGATTTCCTTATGTGCAATAGTTGTACAACCTGAGTTGATTGAAGAGGTAATTGAGTCGTAACAAGGCAAGTCGAGATCTCAAAAGTTTGTAACTCGAGCTCAAAGTGGTGAATCACGGATTTGGTCCATCGGGGGAAGTGGAGAGTTGAGATATCGAGGTTGTTTGTATGTGTTAATTGAGATGAGCAAAGAAGTTTTGCAAGAGTTGTATCAGTCACATTTGGTTGTACATCCGGGGGACAATAAAATGTACTATGATTTGATTCAAACCTATTGGTGGATGTGTTGAAGAGGGACATAGTGTAATTTGTGGCACGATGCCTAATATGTGAACATGTGAAAGGTGATAGGAATAAATTGGGAGGTGAGATGCAACCGCTTGAGATACAGTAATGAAAGTAGGAGTATATTACAATGGACTTTGTAAGTAGGTTACCAAGGTCAAGAGCAAAGAAATATACTATTTGGGTTATTGTTGATAGACTGACGACATTGGCTCATTTCTTGACAGTTACGAAGGAGGATGATACAGAAGAATTATCGCAATTATATGTGAAGGAAATCCTTCAGTTACATGGTGTACCTTATACCATTATCTCTAATCGAGATCCTAAATTTATGTCGCAATTTTGGGAAGAAATGCAGCGTACCATGGGCATGAATTTGAAGAAGAGTGCCGCATATCATCCCCAAATGGATGGGCAAACTGATCGGATCATACAAACTTTAGAGGACATATTATGGGCATACATACTCGACTTTGGTGGCAGTTGGGAGGACCACCTACATTTAGCTGAGTTCGCCTATAACAACAGTTATCATTTGAGCATTGGTATGGCACCTTTTAAGAGTTTTATGGACGATCGTGTGGGTCTCCAATTTATTGAATGGAGTTAGGTGAGTCGCTACTGCTAGGACTTGATTTAGTATAACATCAGAGGTAATTAGCATAATTAAATAGAGGTTACTGATGGCTCAGAGTCATCAAAAGAGTTACGCAGATAAAAGAAGACATTCATTATCTTTCGACGAGGGGGACCTTGTATTTCTAAAGGCCTCGCCTTGGAAAGGAGTAATGCGGTTTGGTAAGAAAGAAAAACTAACACCTAGATTCGTGGGACCATTTTAGATTATCGAGAAAGTGGGAAATACAACATATCAATTGGTACTACTACCTCATTTAGACAATGTGCATCTAGTATTTCATGTTTCTATGTTGACAAAATATGAACCAGATCCATTGCATATGATAGATTATTCCGACTTTGTGGTAGAAGAAGATGTGGCTTATAAAGTACAACCAATGATAATCAGGGATCGTAGTGATAAAGTACTTTGTGGAAAAGTAATACCTCTAGTTAGAATACTTTGGAAACATCATGGAGTTGAATAGCAAACATGGGAGTTCGATGAAGAGATGCGAAACTAATACCCGAAATTGTTCACAAATATATTTTAAATTTCGAGGACGAAGTTTTCTTTTTCAGGGGAAGAATTGTACGGTCATACTAATTACTTTAAGGTTTATAAATGTGAAACAATATGTTTAATAATGTAACAATTATTGAAGAGATGTTTGGTGAGTTTAGAATTTAAAACGATGTGCAGTAACTTTTCTGAATAACAATTTACGAATAGTAGTTCAGTATCTTTAGCATAACTCATAAACCGTAAATCTTATTTAGATTTATAATATATGGTTGGAAATATATTTCAGTTTTTTACGACTTTTGTGTTTTGACCAAAAGCCAATTCGAGGTGGAATAAGGTGCAAATTTTGCTTTTCTGCACTAGGTTCCATTTAGGAGTTGGATGGATCAAATATCAATAGAAAAGTGAAAAATCTAACTTGAGATGTTCGATCAATCGAACCTTCTGAATTTTATATTTCTACATGTAGGGTGAAATAAACATAAATTATAATATATAATCACAAACCAATAGGCAAAAAAGAGATGGGGTAATTTTGAGCCAAGAAGCCTCAATTCTTGGTGATTGATCATTCTGTTTGTCAATTCAAATGCGGAATCAAATTGTACTCTTATTTCTTATCATGTTAAGAAAAATTTCTTATGAATCCATTTCATATCTCTTTGATTCCTAACAAACCCTAGTTGTATAAATCGATATGGTTAGGCTTAATTAGTCATTTGAGAGTCAAATATATATATTTTCTGTGTAGGTGATTCATTTCCCTCAGTATTCAGATAGAGGAAATTCTAGGATTTCATTTCCGTATCTTTTTGAGGAATCTTTTACGTACAATCATAGGTGTGATTAAAATTACTATATTTGTGATCATGTAATTGAGAATTTTATATAAAGTTGCTTATGTCTTGCAATGTTTTCTTTTGTGGAGTATAATATACTCATTTGTGTGGTATAATTACTTGAGATTCTAAGTTCGCAAATCTAGTAAATTTTACCATCTGTTTGGATTATTTACTCTTATATTTTACCCCAAGAACATATATCTATTAGTGGACCACGTATGCAGGGATAAAAGTTGTGTCGAAACTCACTTGGGTAAAGGAGCAATGTTTATTGCTTTTCTAATATTAATTATCTTTCTTTTTAAGTTGTAGGCCATCAAGCCAAGATAATATTTTGAAATGTTAGTATTTTCAAATAAATTGACAAACTGTTTTAGCCCGAAGTTGATATATTGCACTAATTATTGAGACATTATATTAATTGAGATTTATTTCTTTCAATTGTATGCGATATTGTGTGAGTATATAATGTGCTTGGAAAGTATTCTAAATTTTGGGTCATTTCAACTGGACTGTTTCAAATTTATTCTTATCATTGCCTGGTTTTGGCCCATTGTTGTGGACGTTTTTCATACCGAAATTATTTTTTACTCGATCTGGATAGCCAACAAATTCACTGTCTGCCATATTGCACGGATAAAGTGTCCGCAAATCTGCAGAAATTTCAACCTTGAGTCTTCCTAACAAAGTCCCTATGAGAGCCTTTTTTATGCCACTTTGAGACTCTTGTGGATAACCTTTCAAACTCCCAAAGATATTACCTCACTGGGCCAGTTTGCTTTATTTTTCTCAAAGCCTCATCATAGTCCTCAAAGTCAAGAGGAACAAAACATTGCCTGAAACGCTCACATGCTCTAACACTTAGATGAACTCTTGCATTGCCTCCATGGATTACTGTATGCCATTCAAGGTTATATACATCTCGCACATACCCTCGTCAAGCACCTCGATACATTTTCAGGCAGCACAATTGGATATGGTGCGCTAGCCAACATAAAAGTTCGAGCTTGTTTTGATACCACTGATAGAAACACCCGCAATACCAACATCGCTCAGACATTGTGAGGTAGGGATTGCCCTAGACGAAAACCAATTTAGCTATAAAAGCTTATTTCATTCAGTCCATTCAAACTTTCAAATGGCCAATCAGCATTCATTTTAAGACAATCAGCCATAACATTAACTGGAGTCAATGGACATCCATCATGGTCTGCCATAATGAAATAGCATAAAAAAGAAATAAAATAGCTTTAAAATGGAAAAATATCAAAGCATAATATAAAAATAAAAAACGAGGTGATCGATTTAATGGTGAAGCTTCTAGCATCGTTTTTACCAGCACATACTCCGAGCACATGTCCCGAAATGTATCTCATCATCAAGTCATGAAATCATCTAGCATGCATGGAGTCCCCCGAGCCCGGATGCTCCTTCTCGGTTCAACACCATCTTCATCATTTTCATATATTTTTTTTTCTCAATCATAAAATTTTAATTATTATTCTTGTAAAATGTATGATGAGAAAGATAATTACGAAAAAGGTATAACACTACTTTTTCAGTACTCTGACTAAATTGCTACTGAAAACGTGGGGCTCTGGCCACTGGAATGACCGTAGTGTTCTTTACAAACTAAATTTTAGTTGTCAAAAAACGCAAGTTACTAAAGTGTAATTTGCCAATAAATTTACTTACAGATTGCAATATGCACCTTATATAAATTATACTTTTTAGTCAGGACCGATCCATGTCATATAATTACATAACATTTTACATTGTAAATTTTATATTAAAATTATAAATAAAAAATTTTACACTAGAATTTTTTACTCGAAAATTTATAGGGTAGCTGTAATCCTCTTTACAAGACTATTTGATTGGTCCTTATTTTAAGTAGTAGTTAACTCCGATCAAGAAAATGGTTTGGATTTTGAGTTTATAACTCTATGTATCCAAATCATTTTAAATTTGAAGGTGCATCCGAAATATAAAGCAGATTTAGATGTGAACCGTAGCATATATCTATTTAATTCTATTCTAAAAATGTGAAACTCATGAAAAAAAAATCATTTTTAATTCCAAAAAAAAAAATCATGAGCCATAAAATTATATTAAGTTTTTACCAATGTAAAAATAATAATAATAATAATAATAATAATAAATAAATAAATAAATAAATAATTTGTTAAGTTGAATGTCATTAAGGTATTAAATACTTTACTCCATTAATAAAATATAATAAGTTTACATTAAATTTATATTTTGAAATCGAAAATATTTTTCAAATAAAGATGAGTGGCCTAATGTAAGTTGTATAAATTTTTTACATACATCATTCATGCATAAAATTATTTTCTGAAATTATTTAATCTCCTAAAATATAAAGTAGTATTTATTTGTAAAATCATATTTAATGAATGCGCATGAGAAAATTAATTTTAATCAAGGAGAAGAGGCGGCCAATAATTTATAAGAAAAATCTGTAGAATTTGAGGATTGATACTATGACAACTATCTTCTAGGTCGATAATAAACATATTATACATAATTTTTTAGTTTATTTAAATTTGTTTATTACTATAATAATTATATTTTTTTAAGTAGCTTATTTACTATATATCTATAATTTTGAAGTGTTCAAAAGGATTACAACAATAATAATAAAATGATAGAGATGGTAATGACATTTTTGTTATAATAGCGATGAGAGTTACAAGTTCAAATATAAAAAAACAAATCAATCATTTTTTTATTCAGAAAGTAAGAAAAATAGCCAAATTATAATTCTATCCAGAAATACATCCCGTGCAACACACGTATTTCTCTGCTAGAATTTATAAATACCTGAAGTTGTGCTTCAAGGTAAGCAAGGATAGTGGCAGGAATAATTCCCCTAACACCACCCCCATCGATACTAAGAATGGTTATTAGATTCCCATAAGTTGGGGGCTGACTTTGAGATTTTCTTCTCTCCATTATAATTTATATATTTCACAAACTAAATTAATGTACAAGTATGTATAAAAGAGAGAGCTTCTAAAGGTACTTGATAGAACTTGTTTGTTATTTTCCCTACGTTGTTTAGCAATACGTTGTTTATTTGCTATTTATAGGCCTCAAAATTTGGCTCATTCTCTTGCACAATTTGGCACGTAGGCATATGTTTGTGAGATCAACTTTACAAGGCTGTGACATTATCATAATATTATAGTCAATGTGTTGTGTTGATAAACTTTGCTGATTTTTAAACACCACGCTGTAAGAATTCTTTTGCGTGAGAATTAAAAATGTTTAGGTTGTTACGATGTCACATATATCCTAGTTCTTGAAGCCACATAATATACACCTGAAAATAGTCAATCACATAATTGGTAAAAGGGTACCTAATTTTGCATTGAAAGTTAAAAATTGTCAAATTACCTTTGATTACGGACATAAGACAACTTTTTGTGGTTTGTGGAAAAAGATTGCCAAGAATAAATAAATTGGAAAAAGTAAATCATATGTACAACAAGATATTAATGGTCTTAAAAAAGCAATATAATACATAAAGTTACTTTCTATCCAAAAATTGAACGTATTTAAGTGTTCATCCCAAGTTACGTGAAGATTATTTTTTTCTACAGTTTCGAACAAGGTGTGATAGGATTTAAAAAAAACATTAGTTCGTAAGTATATTTTTTATGTTTTTTATTTCATGGAAATGAATTCGAGAGTACTAAAGTACATTATTGTAGCATCTTAAATATAAGTGTGCGGTCTATTCGAAAATGGCCGTTTGGCTATTCAAAACTGTAGGAAGAATCATATCGAAAATTTGAACATTATACATGCACCAAATATAATAGGATTGTTAACGATGAATTTGAAAAAAAGAGAATGATTATTACTCCTCTAAAGCACCCATATGGTCCCAAAATATATTTAATATTTCCATTACAAAAATGTGATCAAATGATATCATTTCATAATTTATAATTAATGGCAATTTTGTGAAAGTTTAAACCTACTGTAACTTCACAAAATTTGCTTATGATTTTCGCGAATTTAATGTTGTTAAGTGTTATAATGTCATTTACACTTCTTTGACATTGCATTTAATGTAAATTAGATATGCATTATATTATCATAATTGCATATTCAACGTCGTGACATGTAAAAGTATACATGATAATTAGTTTTGGGTTTCGTATGTATCACACCCCATAATTCGTAACTCGGGGACGTGAACTGGGAGAAAATAAAACAAAATAAAAATATAATAATAACCTCATAACTCCCATAGCTAAACCACAACCCAATATCTTGCTATAATACATATAAATGCAACATAAATACCTAATACCAACAGTTGTCCACATCGACATAGATACATAATACATAGTTCAGGAAGCAACATATCATGTTGCAAATACATAATATCATCAAACTAAATGCTCGTAAAAAACTAAAACATAAGTCAGTACATAACCTCAGAATACTACCAACTCGAGTCAAGCTCGTCTTTAACACTGAAACTCTTCTAAAAATATGTTTGCCCTTCTAGCAAGCCAACACCATGCTCTGACTTTATAACACCGTGTGAGTATGCATACAAAAGAAAAATGTATGGGTCAAACTCTAAATCAAATGTAAATGGGAATCTTCAAAGCATGAAGTACATGTATGCACATGCAATGCACTGAAACCCCCATGCTCTCATCTCCAATGTATACTCATAAATTCTAAGTGATACTAAGGCATGTTCGCAATATACGGTAAAACCTATAAGTTCTCCTGAGACATACAACTATAATGATGATATATAATATACATTACAAGTAATGCAATATTTGAATGTAATGGATACCAAAGTACACCGGATACTAAAGTGTACCAACTACTACCTGATCCCAGAGTACCATACATCGAATGCCCAAAGTGGAATCATTAAGATATCTCAAGCCTCCAACTACGAATGCACCGAATCTCGTATTATGAAGGCATCTCATGCCTCTAACTACTAACGGGACTCTCAGCCCAAGACATTTCATGCCCTTTACGAAATACTGAAACATGAAGGCATCCCATGTCTCTAATTATGAAAAGGACATCTCATGCCCTCTGCAAAATACCAAAACATGAAGGCATCTTATGTCTCTAATTAAGAATAGGGCTCTTAGCCCAGGATATCTCATGCCCTAATTACGGAATACATCATATCCCGTACCTTCGCTATAGGCCATTACATACTGTGACGCAACCAAGCTTTCGGTAATCTTCCATCCACGGTGTCATGACTACCGGTAAAGGAATAGGCATATAAAGCCTCTCTACAAATACATCACATCACATAGGCATATCGGGCCTCCTTGAATTGGCACATCAAGCCTCATCGAGCACATCACATCTCGTAGACACATCGGGCCTCTTTGATACTTTATAACACATAGGCTTATCAGATCTTTTTGATACTTCATAACACATAGGCTTACCGGGCCTCTTCGATGCTTCATAACACATCCCACGCCCATGGCAACTCATGCCTGTGGGTCTATCGAGGGCATACCTGCCACTTGTTCTATCGAAAGCAACTCATGCTACGGGGTCTATCGAAGGAAACTCGTGCCATCGGTATATCCTGACTCATAATTGTCAAGTACTCGCCTCAAAAGGTATATAACTCGTAGCTCTTAGACGCTCGTATAATATCACCGCACTTTCCGCCTAAGTTTTAACTCAAAGTTGTCAGACGCTCACCCCGAATGGTATACTTCCTCTGAAACCTCGTAATATGCACTCTCAGTGCTATATAAATATCTCTTTAATAAAATAAATTTTTTAGGCTAAAGAAAATATCAGGTATGAAACTTCTCGAGCAATCATACTATTTCCGTAAAAAAATATAATTTCTTTTACCAAAAATATTATTTCTCAATCTCATAAGTTTTTCCAAAAATAGTACTCATCGAGTATGTATGTATGTATATATATATATAATTCAACATCCGTGGTCAACTCTATTACAGCTCCGCCGTTCCATAACCATCTGCCACGGATACACCACTGTCATCACAGGACCATCACAGTCATCACATATATGCCCCCGCTATCACTGAAATGCCAGTATTAGCACAAAAATGCCATGCTTCTAATAATGAAAGCTATGAATATATATATAGGTATACTATGATATATATATATATATATATATGTATGTATGTATGTATGTATAAAATTTGAAAGTAGTATTTAACTGCTATAACATGTTACGCATGCTCCAAATGCCACGAGCACGCTACTAATAGCCCGAGTGCGAACTCCACGAATGCCTTAAACTCTACGAAAGTGCCAGGAATATATATATATATATATATACACATACACACATACTACTACGATGATATGTATATATATTTATATATGTTACTAATATATCAACTATGCTACGACTTCAAGACGAATGCGTTTACGACTCCATCACAAACAACACTGCTCCAACACGAAAGCGCAAATATGCCAAATCCTCATACTTCGAATAGGTACATATATATTCTGTCATGATATATATGTGTGTGTGTGTGTATACGCACACATAAACTATTTATACTATGCTCTATGAATCCCTGTCCACATGCATTCTACTCATTCCCGAAGTCATTTTCCTACATGAAAATGATACTACATACACAAAACCTATAGCACGTTGAACATGTAAATATACAAACGGAGATTTCAAAATATATTGAGGTTCTGAATTTACTTATACCTCGTAGGCCTCCCGAAAACTATAAATGCCCCTTCTGTAAGTTATCGATACGTCTCGCTTATTGGTACCCAAATGCTACTTCTCGCGCATACAAAATTGTCGAGATACGCTACTCGAATGACCCTGATCTTATACACGAAAACAGTTTACACAAGATAAAGAAAACATTTCCTAATTTTTTACCGCCAAATGCTATTAGTACGAAAATTGATGTATAGTTTTCGAGGTCTTGAGTTAGATAAAATTTGAGCTTTCTCTCTCCTCTTCCCCCCCTCTCCACCGATGTATATATGTATATATGATATATATATATATATATATATGAAAAAGTGTTATTCAACACTTAAATAATTCAGTCTGTGACTAGTTGGATCGATTGGTTTTGGATTTTGGATCGATCCAACTGCAATTAGAGCGATCGGAGCCATTAGAATTTTGGGTACTCACACCTCAAGCCGAAAACTTCCAAAAATACAAATAATCCCTCATAAATACTAATTGGCGTGTTTAGCAACTTTCATGATAACTTTTGTATATGTGAAACTCTTCGTATACTTCGTAATGCATCTTCCGATAAACCCCGACACTTACTCTTGACATCACATATGAATCACCGATAACGAATACTGCAATAAGGAATAAATAATAATATTACGATTTATATAATAATATTATTTATAAAGCAAAAAATTTATCCAAAATTTTCTGGGACGTTATATCCTTCCACTAATCTATTTGACTATATTGATAGTGGGGATAGTGACGATGAGGTTAACATTTGTAGTGAAGAGGACTTAGATTAATTTTAGTTGATGATAAAGGGGGAGAAGATGGACCTAGCCCTAGCCTTAGCCCTAGCATTTGCACGTGTTTCTAGCTTTTCTGTACTTTGTTTTTATAATGTTTCGTTATTTCTTCTTTATTTTTGTAATTATACTTAAACTGAGTTGTTATCATGCTTATTGAACTTTGCTTTTTGTTCATTATATTAATTCGCGGGTTTTTATGCTTTTTATATATCATTAAAAAATTAATGTATATATTAAGGGGGAGTCTTAATAAAATAAATTATCTTAAAGGTGTCATCATAAAAAATGAGGAGAT
>MKEJ01035714.1:0-17313 GCA_001753735.1 Embelia ribes
GATACACTTGATGGGATAGATCCGGAAAAGGCGTT
Source organism: Embelia ribes (assembly GCA_001753735.1). Taxonomy (NCBI): domain Eukaryota; kingdom Viridiplantae; phylum Streptophyta; class Magnoliopsida; order Ericales; family Primulaceae; genus Embelia; species Embelia ribes. The sequence goes on from MKEJ01035714.1 coordinate 36, forward strand.
GTTCGAGAGATCTAAAGTCCTAAGCTTAGTCAATCCCCAAATCCCCTTTTCAAAACCCGGGTTACCCGAGAAACGGTTGTTAGAGAGATTTAGGTAACTCAAAGAAGTACATTTGGAAAGAGAGCTCGGGATCGGCCCCTCGAGCAAATTCCCTGACATAGACATGAAATGGAGAGAGGAACAGCTCTCAAAGGCATTATCCGGAATCGGTCCCGAAAATGCATTCTCCGATAGGTCGAGGAATGCAATAGAACTTGAATTAGTGAGAGAACTTGGAATGAGACCGGAGAGGCTGTTGTGGCTAAGATTGAGCCTCTCTAGAGCCGGTAAGAGTGATAAATCCGGAATAATTTCGCCAGTAAAGTTGTTGTTCGATAGCGTTAGTTCCTTCAAGTTCTGGAGCTTCTCGAGCCCCTGTCCTATCTTACCTGATAAGCCTAACCCGTTGAGTGATAGTTTAGTGACTCGGCTCGTGATAGGATTGCATTCTACGTACTCCCACGAACACGGGGAGTTATCTGTGTCTTGGCTCCAAGTGTGTAAGTATGAGTCAGGATCGTCGATAGTGGTTTTGAAGACGATAAGGCCTAAAACGTCGTCGTTTAGTCCGACCGAGTCTTGGAAACTGGCCACTGAGATCAATGAGAAGAACAACAGCAGCAGCTTGAGATATCCCATTCTCATATTTTCTTTTCTTTTTTTTCCCCACCTCTACTGGGTGTTTCAATGTTTTTTTTCCATTTCTAGAATGAATACAGTCGAGAGAGAGAGAGAGAGAGAGAGAGAGAGAGAGAGAGAGAGAGAGAGAGAGAGGTTGAAGTCCCGTGATTTTTGCAGAAAGTCTTAAAAGTGGAGGTGAGTGGGAATGGGAAATCTGACGAGGAGAATGTTGTTTTCTCAAGTGACACTTTTAGAGTGAGAAGCAGGGTAAACTACTGTTTTTTTAGACATATATCCCACATCTGTAATCTGGGGGAATAAATTTGATATACCAATTTTGGTTTTTTTTTTCCAAAATTTATTACTTTATATAAATTTGATATCATAACTCTACCTATCTATGTCACGATACGTAGCATATCCCAAATCATGATAAAAGATAATAGTTGTAATAAATTGACGGTCAGTTATAAAAAATAGTCACATTGCATGAAATAAAACCAAATAAGAATTTCGTTGGGGCGTTTATTTCTTAGCGACGCGATACATCAGATCCCGGCTGTACCATTAAATTGGCAAGGGTGCAAGTTAGGGCATTCTCTAGAAACGACGTGTAATATCAATGCCCGGATATGGTGGAAAATAAGTAAGGATCCTCGCATTTGAATGAACGGGTGTAGATAAAGAAGTTACTTCATGAGAATAGGGTTCGTCTAACATCTTTGAATATAGGTTCCTTGACCGTTAAGTTAGCAGAGATTGGAGAAGTGATGAACAATGTCTCCAGAAGACTAAGTGGATAGGTGAGAAAATCAAATAGATAGCACTGCGGGGTTATAAGTTATGGTACATTGGTAAGGATAATAATAGAAATGAGATTGATATAATCATTTTTAAGAGTTTACAAAAAAGATATTGTCGATGTGAGGCAAAAGGGTGATCGAATTTTGTATATTTAGCTTATAATTTGGGATGAGATTATAAATGTGTTAAGTATTTAACCACCCCAAGTAGGCCTAGATGAGACTAATAAAAAGATAATTTGTGACGATTTAGATGAACTAATATCTCTTAGCAAGAAATTATTCTTTGGGGGACTTAAATGGACATGTCGATGAAAGTCAAGATGATTTTGAGTATGTGCATGGGGGATATGGTTTTGGGAATATAAATAATATAGGAGATAGATACTATTTGGGGTTTTGCTACAACTTATAATTTGAAACTAGTAAATATATGATTTAAAAAAAGAGAATCACATTTGGTGACTTATACAAGTGGGCTAAATGTTAGCCAAATTAATTTCTTCCTAAATAGGAAAGTGAATAAAAATATATGTAAGGATTGTACTATAAAGTTATCCCAGGAGAGAGTGTTGTTATGCAATATAAACTCTTAATTATGAATGTTTGCATTCAAAGCAAGCAGAAGAAAATGGGCCAATTTCAAGAACCCAGTATTAAGTGTTGAAAGTTGAAGGGTATAGAGATGATAATGTAGTTAAATAGGCTAATTGGGAAGGCGAAAGATACAAATGCTATGTGGAGGAAGATAACACAATGTATAAAAATGGTAACTAAGGAGGCACTTGGGGAATTTAGAGGAATAGCGCTCCCTGAAAAGAAATCTTAGTGGATTGAAGAGGTGAAAGTAGCGGCTAAAACAAAACAGGAGAGTTATAGAGAGCTCGAAAAGTGTGGGGATGACCAAGCTTATGAGAGATACTAAGAACAAAAAGGAAAGTAAAAAAAGTCATTCATGATGCAAACTTTAAAATTCATGAAGAATGTTTTGGAAGATAAGATACAAAAGAGGGAAAAAATTAGTTGTATAAAATTGCAAGACTGAAAGATAAGAAAAGTAAATATTTGAACGATGTAAGGTACATAAAGAGTGAGAATGACATGATTTTGATAAAAGATGAGAAGATTAAACAACGATTTAGATATTATTTGACAGATTCTTTAATGGCGATCTATTTAATATTATTGTTTCTTCGGAAGAGATTAACCGCAACTTTATGCAAATGATTAAAGCATGCGAGGTTAAATAGGCTTAAGAAAAATAGAGATGAACTAAGCAGTCGAATCAAATAACATCTCTATTGATGTCTGGAAAGTTCTATGAGATGTAGGGATGAAATAATAAGTAATCCTATTCAACAAAATCTGACATAATGGAAAGATGCCTGATGAATGAAGAAAGAGAACTTGGTAACTTTATATAAGAATAAGGGTGATATACAAAATTCTTCAAATTATCGGGGTACTAAACCCATGAGTCATACCATGAAGCTTTGGAAAATAGTAATTGGGTTGAGGCAAAATACTACGATTTCGAAAAAATAATTTGGGTTTATGCCTGGTAGAATGGCTATAGAGGCAATTTTATTTACTGCGATGACTGATGTAGAGATATAGAGGGAGGAACAAAGACCTACATATGGTCTTTATTAATTTGGAGAAGGCTTATGATAGAGCTCCGAGAGAGGTACTTTGGTGGGTTTTGACAAATAAATTGGTTTCCTTTAAATATACAAGTATTATCAAGGATATGTATAATGGTGTAGTTACTAATATTAAAACATATGGCGGCTTGTCATCCAAATTTTCTATTACAATAAGATTGCATCATAGTTAAGCACTATGCTCTTTCTTGTTCACAATAGTAATGGACAAGTTGATAAGATACATCAAAACTAAAGTGCCGTGGTGCATATTATTTGTTGATGATATAGTTTTGGTTGACGAGACTACAGCGACATAAATGATAAATTGGAATTATGGAAACATACTTTAGAATCTCGTTGTTTTAAGCTTAGTAGGTCAAAAACGGAATATATGGAGTGTTGTTTTAGTGGAAGATATATATGGGACTTGACTGTAGTTAGTTATAGCTAGGGAGATGGTATCAAAGGCCTATCATTTTCGATATCTAGTATCAATTCTCCAAAGTAACAGTGAGATAAAAATAGATATCAATCACAGAATCCAAGCAGGATGGATAAAGTGGAGAAGTGGATTCGAAATTTTATATGACAATAATATACCTTTACGGTTGAAAGGAAAATTTTAAACGTCCGTAGTACAACCAGCTTTATTGTATGGAAGTGAGTACTGGGTTACTAAAAAATAAGATTAACACAAGATNNTTACTAAAAAATAAGATTAACACAAGATGAATGTAGTAGAGATGCGTATGTTAAGATGAGTATGTGGAAAGACTAGGAAGATACGATTAGAAATGAAGAGATTCGAGTTAGATTAAGAGTGGCATTGTCATGCCTTGAATTCCCATAAACCCGAGAACGTGAACTGAAAGAAAATAAAATCGAATAATACTCATGATAACTAAATCTATAACCAATCGCAACCCGAATATGACAACATATGTAATATCTATTACATATTTATCTTATAAGCCTAAAGCTATCCACATCAACATATGTATCTAATACATAAGTCGAAAGACAACATCCCATGCTGCGAATAAAATATCTCATCAAGTTACATACTTGTACAAAATAAAATATAGGTCTATATATAACATCTGGCTTTGAAATTTGAATACAACTACGTGATGCCAACTCGACTCTAATCCCAACATACCCTCATATTTATGCCTGCAACTTTAGCAAACCCCGTACTGCAATTTGACCTTACAAAATCATAAAAGTACATATACAAAAAGAAAATGCACGGGTCAAATTCTAAGCAAGACGATAAAAATGAGTCTAACATACATATCTCATATATACATATGCATGCAACCTAGTTAGCTTGCAGTAAAGCATTAGCACAGGTCTGAGACGACTGACTCTATTGGAAACCCCCATGAGTCCCACTAAAACCACGACTACCCCCACGGGAAGTACCCTCACTAGGACGAGCAGAAAAAGAGAAAGAGGTACATACGGCTTCTTCTGAGCAGTTTCAGTTAGAATCTGAGTCTGAGCTACCCTACGCATACCATTATGCACTGTGTAACCCTCTGGGCAATGCGAGTGCATGTGCCCTCTCACCCCACATCACCGACACATAATAAAAGGACTCAACATCTGCTTATAGAACTCATCTCTATACAATCCACACATCCAAAGCTGCCCACAATCTTGGGAAATATGGCTAGACTGGTAGCAGTTGTAGCATCTCAAACCCTGTACCATAATACTAGAAGAAGAAGGATTGGCAGTCTAAGAATGCCCCTCATAAGGAATAAAATCAGAAGCGCGGAACCTTTTTCGATTCTCACTACCACTAGCACTAGACCCCCCGTCATTGACTACACTGCCCCCACTACTGCCACCGCTGCTTCCCGCAAAAGTTCCCGCCTCAGATGTGGGTCGAGAACTCACAGGTTGGCCTGAAGGCCTAGGAGGACGAGCATCGACCATGTGCTGATGATCTATATGGCCCACCTCAACCTTTATAGCCGGTCCAACTTCTCATAAGTCTCATGTATACCCACTACCACAATAGACTGCATACCATGACGTAGTTTACTTTCAAACTTCTAGATCTGAAGTTCCCCTGTCGACACTAACTCTGGGGAGTAACGAGAAAGACTCGTTAATGTCCTCTGATATTGATGTACCGTTGACATCTTATATGTCAGATTAGTAAAATCAGCTCGCTTCCTCTCCCGAAGAGTACTCGGGAAAAACTCATTAAGGAAAGCTTGTCAAAAAGCCTCCCAAGTCATCACAGCCGACCCACTAATCTCGCAATGACCCTTCCATCAAAGATCCTCTCAATCTTCGTAAGTCATGTATCCTCAACAATCGCCTACTCATCGCCTCTAAAAGAAGGCGGTTTCATCCTTAGAACTGCATTTGGGTCATAGATGCCCTCGACTCCCCACTGCTCTCCCTATGTGTGCTATGCCCCAAATTGCGCATAACATCCTCCATAACTTGTAGCAATCCAAAGGTATCAGTCTGAGCTACCCTTGGAGCCACCGGAGCTCCCTATGGAACATAAGGTTGAACCTCAGGAACGGTTTCCTTATACTTATACACACTCGCATCAATGCCCTCAGACAAATCAAGAATACCCTTGGCAACTCAAATCTTTGTCTCCCTAGTCCGCGTGCACATAGCCTTGAGCTCCTCTGTCCCATGTCCACTAGTACGGTACCCACAAACGGTAGTCCCACAACTACAACTAGGTCCTCACCTTAGACCAAGTCCTCATCCATATCCTCATCAACCACCAGCCATCTCTCACTTCATATACATAACAATAAGAGAAGAAGACATTAGTCACTACCAATGCCTTTAACTCAAACAATACCCTGCAATAAAAGAATTTACTCCTAATTATATACTTTACTACTCGCATATAAATCTCTCAATTCCGCATGAACAACTCACACCTCGTGTATAAGCTATTAACTCACATCTTACACATATGCATCACATCTAGCTTAATAGTTCATAACTCATATGTACAACTCCAAGAAAATCTACAATATATTACTCATGCCATACTATAACTCATACTCTGCACTAACATACAACTACACATAAGCACACAATGTACATAAATCACAACTACCCTCTCAATCCCATAGATTCTATCTGCAAGCTACCAAGTTTTACGTAAACCTAGTTAAGTTGCTTTGATACCAACTTGTCACGCCCCAATTTTCCTAGAAGACCAGAGGCAAGCCTTGACCCTGCTAGAAACCTTGGAAGCTGAGTATATCCCCTTTTTAAGTAAAAGAGAATGAGAAATTTTATTTGGTTTTGAAAATAAAAATAAGGAATCCATGCTAACACCCCACTTATCAATCTCGCATTCTACAATATGCTCGAATAAAAATAAACATCCATCAGAGTGCGAATAAAAGAAATACTAACCTAGTATATAATATAAGTAAATGCCCTATTTACATAATACAATATGAGCTACATTCTCCAAACTGATAAAGTATATTACATTTCTTTCTTGCTCTAAATATAGTATATCGGTAATGGAGCAACAATGGAATGTAATACACTCACGCGACTTTAAGTCTAAAAAGGCAAAATTGGAACTACTGTGACTTCCGTTCAAATGGCATTGAGGTACCATTCGAACAGCTCCGCCGTTTGAACGGTAGACGCAAACTATACGAACGGCTCGCCTCACTGCTAAAGCTCACTAAAAATGTAGAATTTCTAGGCTTAACCACATCCATTTTAACCATGACTCTCGCCTTATGATCTCACACCAATACATGTATTCTCACACCATTCTCACATATGTCATCACACTCAATTCTAATACTCACTCATGCCCATATAAACTCACAATTCTTGTAAACTCGTAAACCTCACTAGTCTCACACAATTACTTATATCTCACGATAGCAATACTTGCAATTTACTCACAAATGCTATTCAAAAATATATTTCGCCAATACACATTTATACTTTAATGCGGTATATAATCTCCACATATAACTCTCAAGAGCTTGCAACTCACAAATGAGTATCTAAATGTGAATTCATCACTTAGCATATATAATGAAACTAATCTAATATACCATACATTTCCATACAACAACTACCACACCTTGTTAGAGCCCCGCCATGAATGTAATAGTAATATTATAATGAGATACATAATATTATTAAATGCAAAAAATTTATCCTGAATTTTCGGGATGTTATAGAACGACTATAGGAAAACTTAATGGGTGTACTTTGTCCATATAGAATTGCCTTAAAACACTTTCAACATAAGTAGATTGATGAACAAGTATTCCTGTAGGTAAATACTCGATTTGTAGGCTAAGGTAATATTTTGTTTTTTCGAAATCTTTCATTTCAAATTCCTATTTCAAGTAATTAGCAGCCTTGGTGACCTATTTAGGAGTCCCAATAAGATTTAGATCCTAAAGATAAACTGCAATGATAGCAAATCCAGATTTTGCCTTTTTAATGAAAATACATGGATGTATCGGACTATTAACAAAATTCTATTTTAAGAGGCATTCAATTAGTCGATTGTACTACATGCGCCCTGATTGATTTAATCTATACAATGATCTTCGTAGTTTTTTTGAATATAAACTTCTAGTTTTTGTTTCAGGTAATTTGAATCATTTAGGAATTTTCATGAAATTATTATTGTCCAATGACCCATATAAATATATATTGACAACGTCCATAAGGCACATTTCCAATTGATCAACGTCTATTAATCCGATTTTGAAATTGGAAAGCAGTTCCATTGATTACGGGAGTATATTTCTCCTCATAGTTAATCTCATGTCTTTAAGAAAAGCCTTGATACACAAGTCATACTTTATATTTAACGACTTAATCATGCTCATTTTGTTTTCGCACAAATATCCATTTGTTCCTAATTGGTTTGACATCTGTTGGTGTTACAATGGGTCCAAACACTCACATTTTGTTAGAGAGCTTAACTCAACCTCAATAGCATCTTCCACTTTGGCCATTCACTTATACGTCGACATTCCTTGACGGAAGTTGGTTTAGGATCCTTAGTAATTTCAAGAGCCATTGCATATATAAAAATTTCATCAACAGTCATATTACTCTGATTTAGCAATAAAACTTACATAATTAAGGAAAATTACTGTTCAAAATCAATTGTTCACTTGTATTTCCTCTTTTGAACAAGTTCTTACTTTATTTATGCAACAAAACGTTTCTTAATTAGCTTTGAAAATGTAACGTGGGCTCGTTTATTACTTTGATAATAGAGCCACGAGATACATTACGTATTATAGATATTGTGTATCCCTTTGAAGCAAATATGAAATGTAATTACAATCATCATAGGGTCAGTAATATACATGTACATATGATCCGTTGTACCACATTGCCAGTCTATATTTTAGAAATGCCCCGTCACCTTCTCATACATACATGATATTACCCCGTCAATAATTTCATACTTTATTTTGAGTAGTATATTTAGGGCTTAACGATATTTTCGTATATACAAACTTTGACCACCTTATGGTAAGAAGTTACGGCATGGGCCGCAATTAAATAACATGAATCAGTTAGTACTCTGTAAGTTGTTTGAATTGTCGTCCAAAGCTGCTTGTGCATGAAATTATCCATACTAATAGGGGATGGAACCTAATCTGCTTGCAAAAAGTTTATACATGAAAAACAGTCAATTTTTTTGCAGAGAAAACCTAATCCGGAATTTCTATGGCTTTAATCAGGCTTGTCGTTCACATTTTACTAGGGAAGATTAACTGAAATTTAGAGTGGAAAAAGAAACTACTTGTACTGATGGACATGCTTAAAAGATTTTCTTTTTTCTTTTAGGCATGTTTTAAGAAGAAAAAAATAAACTTTCTCCGGACCAAAGGAGAAGTTAAATGGACATATATTTTTTAAATTTCTAATTGTCAAGTCCCGAATTCCGAGAAATCTGGGAAAGTACGATGAAAGAAAGAAAGAAAGAAGGATAATACAACCTAAATGACTTACAACTTATACAACTTCTACCCATACTATGTACTACAACCACGATAACTTCATAAATATTTATCATCCTACCGCAATCCATCATACCTGTACATTTGCATTAATGTACAATAACAATGACTTATAACAAAGTTAAAAGCAAACTTCCAAGTTGCATATAAAAGCACCAAGCTATGAGATTGTCCAAAAGAAAGAAAAGAAAATATACATATACATAATCAAAGCTTCGTCTACATGAAGCTACTACGATTACGCCCGAAGCTACAAAATATACCCCTGTATATGCGTCTCCATAGTCTTATCAAACGTGTCTTGAGTCAAACTCCGGACTTACAAAACAATTTGAGAACAATATACATGAAAGAAAAGTGTATAGGACAGAAATTAACATTATGATAAATCTAATATCATGCGGTATATAAACATGTAAATGAACATAATCATAAATTATATACGCATATAAGTAGTTCTTGTCTTAAAGTAAGGTAGGTGTACAAATAAAGTAAGGTAGGTGTACAAATACAACTATGAACTACAAGAACAATACCCCACCTTAGAATGCAACAAATGCATATGAGATTTATCTCGACTACGAATACATCCCATGCCACCTACGAATGTAACTTATGCCCACGAGACTTATCCCGCCTTGTAGTGCGACATATACATACAAGACTTATCTTGACTATGACAACGATTACAACTACCAATGCATATGAGAATACATCTCAACTACGATTAAAAGGGGAAATTCGGACTCGTATCTCTTTTCTTATTTTCTTAAAAGGGTGGGCATTTCTTATGCCCAGAGCTTTTCCTTATGCCCTTATAAGTCGATAGGTCTCATTGTTTTCTTAAAAGTAGGCATTTCTTATGCCTAAATACCTTTAATTGTCTTAAAAACTTGGGCAACACACGCCCGGGACTACACACGTCATATTCTATGATTGACATGACTAACATGACGTAATCATAGGCCCGACTTAATGCTATTGCTTATAAAAATCTCTTTAATGTTTAGATAGAATAGTGGATATTTTGTCCCAAAAAGAAATAGAAAAGACTCTATCTTCTATCTTGATAATTGTGCTTGTACTTATACAATGCATACGCTTCTTATGCTTATACAATGAACATGCCTTCACTTATGAACACGTTTGAATGCTTATCAACATGCTATGAATGCTTATACATATATGTCCCAACAAAATGTGACCAACGCTTACTCATGAACATATATCTTTTGAATACTTACATATATCCCCGTGGACGGATAAAAGGATTGCATGATTGGAAATCAAGCTATAAATATGACTATCAATAAGTGTGCAGTTGAAAAATACGACTATCAATAAGTATGCAGTTGAAAAATGCTACACAAGCATAATGCTATTTGAACATAATTATATTGGCAGAACAGGGAGCAAGTAGAGGCCACAACTTCAAATATTATTGCTAAATCCATTTCCAAGTAAAATACAATTGCCTTTCTTTCAACTACAGTTACCAAAATCCTCTTTCCCTAGGAAACCATTTTTGGCACAATAAAGTTAAACTTTTTCCCTAGGAAACCATTTCCGACACAGTTAAGTTTGAAACTTGCTTTGACAAGTTTCCTTATTACGAAGAAACTCACAAAAATAAAAAAATTAATACTCCCTTTTCTATAATAGTAATATAAATAAAAAAATTTATTTTGAAATATATAACTATCTTTGTAATTACATAATGTGATTGTTTATATTATTTATCATGTATTTATAATGGGCTTGTTTGGTGGGAGTACAAAAGCACTACTTTTGTACTTTTAAGTAAAAAGTAAAATATTTTATTTATTTACACCAGTAAAATAAAATAATTTATACTTAAAAAAGTATATTTCTGCAGAAGTAAATATTTTGCTATTTTTTCCAAAAAAGTATACTTCTCTCATACTTTATCCTATTACTAACTAGTTTTTACAATTCCCAATACAAAAAAGTATATATTTTTTTTCAATTTATACCAAACACACATATAATACTTATAAGTAACATCTCCAACAAAAAATATACTTCTATTCTTTTAAGATACAACCAAATAAGCTCAATATCGGAACTGTTGCTTCCTCTTACTGTTTTCCGTACCGTACCTTCTCCAATTTTAAAATGGCCAGCTATGATTCAACAATACAAAAGTTATACTATATTAATAGTAGTAATAATTCACATAATTGCGTAGCATTACACTTTCCAAGAATCAAGAGGCTTTAAACCTCTTATATCATCTCTCTATCATTGGCTCGGTTTCAAATAGGATATGATGGTTCTTATTTAAACACTATTACAACCGTGAGAGGCTTAATCCTCACATACTATCTCTGTGTCATTGGCTTATTTTCAAATTAGATCTGACGGTTCTTATTTAAATATTATTATAACCATTGAATCTAATTTAAAACCAATCCAACAACAAAGCAATGGGATGTAAAAAGCTACACTTAATTGACGAAGATCTCGTTTGATCCCTTTGAAATCCTATAGTTTGTTTTGAGCACTTGCTAATTGTAGATTTTTCTATAAAAAAACAACGGCTGTTTTTCTTCTATGCATCAATAAATTATTTGAAACAGAAACAATGATGTGAGGCCTTTATTATCCAATATTTGGTATTTGAGAAATTTGAAGTAAGAGATCAAAACTTCTTTTAAATGCCATAGGGATTAATTTGGTTGCAACTTTTAAGCAGAAAAATTAGTAAGAAAAAAAATTGAATGCAACTGATTTAAAACTTACAATTTTTTAAACCAAAACAACAAAAAAAGTTAGATCAAAAACAAACTGAGCAGCCAAATACTGTCAAGTCAATAAGTAAAAAAATGAAAAAACTAGAACTTATAAGTTGCAACTAAAAAAGTAGGCAAGCGAGCTCAGCGTATACATAACGATGCCATTTATTAACGGAAGAGTTGTTGGTCCAATGGCAGTTGGAGAAGAGAGCTTCAATGATAGCTATAAACAGAACAAAAATGGCGCATATGCATTCCCCTGCACGGCTGCATCCAACAAGTTCGAACCTTATCATATATATAACCCAAACATTTCTTTTAAATATGATTAATTATATATATACTTATATCATAATAAAATAAATAAATAAATATATCTAACTACTAACTATAAAAGTGTCAAGAGTTCTTCCCTTTTCTATTCCAAAAATGCAACTTCATGAGCAATAAAATTACATTAATTTTTCACCTATTCAAAGACAAAAAATGATAAATAAGTAATTTGTTAAATTGAAGATAATTAAGGCATTAAATACCTTATTTCATTAACAAAATATTAATCAAAGAGATTAGGCTACCACAAATTCATAGAAAAAGTCATTAAAATTTGGGAATTGACATTGTGACAAGTATCTTTCAATTTTACAAGATGCATATTGGACATAATTTTTTAATATTTTTTTAAAGTAGCTTATCATATACAATAAACTAAAAGTACAGTCTCCGCGTAGTTTTATGCCAAGTGACGTCTTAGAATGGTGACTTGTGTTAGTTTCAATAAAATCATACAATTCATCATGCTATGTTTCCTATTTTTTTATTTTCCAAAATATCCTACATTTAGTTTTAGAATTACTCATAATCGAATTTCATTGTATTTTCTAAAAAAATGATATATTGATCTTTTAAACTTCTAAATGAACTTGTAGGAGTTAATAATGTCACAAACTCTTAACCCGTTACTACCTATTCTATTATGGTTATGGGATTTCAATGTTGTCTCTTAAGATTCTATTTTTTAACTCCCACAAAATAAATAAATATTAAAAATCATAAATTTTCATATAAATAGCTAATCCACAATAAAATTTGAGAATAGCAAAAAGCATATAAAAAAATCTTGTATGGGAAAGAGTAGATGCACATGCCAGACACATGGTTTCATTTTAGAATGTAAATTGATTGCCAACCCCTTTTTGTATTGGGAATTTTGTCTTGTGTTAAATATTGTGAATTATACCCCATCCCAAAGTAAGTAATATTATATAGATATTGCTTCATCTTTCGCATATATTGTAAGCCCTGAAAACATAAGGGACCAATATTGTAATATTATTGAAAGGGAACTGAAAACTAATTCCACATTTCCCTTCTCATTTTTTTCTTACGTTATATCATTCTCAATTAGATAGAGAAGAGGAGAAGAAGATACCACACAAAATTAATTGATCCAATAGAGGGAGCAATCCATGTGATGATCCAAACGCGGATTCGGAACCATCATCTCGTTCTCATCGTGTAAGTCTTATTCTTTATTTCTTTGGGTTGTTCATACCCGATGCTACTCTAATTCATTTTAATTTAGGTCTAATGATGAATTGATGTTAAGATAGTTGTTAATGATAAGAATTCTTGTTCAATTTTGATTGTAGGCTTGTGTTTGGGTGATAAGCCATAGAGGGGAAGGTTAAAGGTGATTTTCGAGCTTTCCAAGGGAATCGTATATATTTGTATAAGGTACATGGTAGAATAATGATTCAATAGCAATGCAATATGTTATTTTGGTCATTTAGATGTATATATTGATAATTATAAATGTTGTAGATTGATTTAATTGTGTTTGGGATATGTTTGGTCGTATTTTCGTAGATGGAATTCGTGTTTGGGATGAAGGGGATTTCATTTGGATGAATTGGTTTTGGTCCAAACGAGAAACCACTCCATCCAAACGAGTTTCCCTACTTTAACATGGTTCCATTTTTTGTATAATTAGAAGAAATGGAAAGAAACTTTATAATAATTAAGTAAAATATGTCATATATTGTAGGATATGATGATAATATAGATATTGAACGTTGTTTGTCACGAAACTACTTCTATTCCATAGACTATTATTGGGTATTAAACTATCCGGGAGTTTGAGTTGGTATTGGTTGTTTAGTATCAACATTGAGCGGGTTCCTTGTGGATTAGGATGGGGAGAGCTATCCACAAGCCTTTACGTATAAAATCTTGAGATACGGTGCCCAAGTCGGTTGTTGTGTTAGAAGTGTCATAGTTACATTACATATTATTTAATGTACGATAAGTTGGTTGAGGCTTTTATCATAACCGCATGTTTACTTGCTTTATGTATTATGTCGTATAAGTTGATATTTCGTCACTATTGGATAGATATTTGATTTATACCCATTTGGTTATATTTTTACATTGTTTTGCTTATACGAAGGCAAGCAGGAATATGTGGGGTTGATTATGGAAAACAGACTTAGGTTGATACTCACTCGAGGATAGTGGTATCTAAGAGTTCATGTATCTTTATTTTTATTTATGATTTTTCATACTGCCGTAGGCCATTGGCCATCCGTGTAGACGTTTATATTTCTTATATTTAATCTAATAAGAGGCCAAAATATGATAAAGGGTCCGAAGATGTTTACTTTCACTATTTTTGACGTTCTATGAGGATGTTTTAGATCTTAAATAGAGACTTTCGATGCAATTTTTGTTTCATATCGTCATTGTTATCATTTTTAAAATGTGGGCATTACAAGTTGGTATCAAAGCTCAAGGTATATGATAATCTTGGGAGTTGTAGGCTATTTGGTCTTTCGTTTAGGAAGTCTTGAGTGAGCTACTTCTAGAAGATTGGGGTAGGCATCTAGGAAACTTGGTTGTCTTAGATGCCTTGTGTACCTTGTTTGCATCAATCCTTATCGCATTAATTTTTGTACATATTTTTGTTATATTTAAAAACCGATAGCCTATTGTAATGAATGTCGAACTTAGATTTGTGTTGGATGACTGGGGATGCTTTGTAGGCCCAACAAAGATCTCTATTAGTGGACAAAGTTATCAATACATTATTTGGGATTTACATAATTTTTTCTTACTTGTATAATGCGAATATAAGATTGATTATTTCATGATTTCTTGTAATCCTATAGGTAGCCTGTAATGGACGTGGTAGAAATGGATGTGGAGAACATGGCGAATGGGGTAGTTGTGGCGGTTGTGGCAAGGAATAAGCAAATCTTCCTCTAGCAGTGCAGGCATACCTCGAGGATGAGGTCACATCAGTAAGGGTTTATGGAGAGATTCCTGCAGCCCCTGTACCAGTTGAAAGAACAACTGGGATCGTTCTAGTACCCATAGTGGTGGATATGCAACAGATAGCCGCAATTTCCTAGACAATCAAGGTAACGATTGAGACATTGAGTATTTAGCAGCCGGGAAACCAGACTATTGGTATTTAGGCTATGATGACTCAAAAGGAGATTGGTAGCACTCCTATGTTTCGTAGAGGTGCAGATACAAAAGGAGCTGACTCTTGGGTGTCCAATATAAAGCACCACTTTTACACGTTGGCATTGACCAATACGTTGGTGATGGCAAGGACAATATTGTTGTTTTTGTGAGATAAGATAGTTAAACGGTGGAAAGAGTATGCTGAGATGTTCGATATTGGGGAGCTAGCTTGGGAGGGGTTCAAGGATGTTTTCCTAAATAGGTATTTCCTGCAATCGTACAAGTGTAGAAAGATGCATGACTTTCTAAATTTGTATCAGGGTACTCGAACAGTGATGTAGTATTCAACGGACTTTTATTGGCGATATATGCTAAGGTTTATGTACGCACAGAGGTAAAGGAGATTAGATGGTTTATGAAGGGTTTATGACCCTGTATTTGTTGGGTGGTAAGATCGACTATGTATTCTCAGGTAGTGGCATTAGCCGATGAACAAGAGGCCATCGATCTACACGAAATGTGGATAAAGGAATAGAAGAGGAAGTGAACTTTGAGATTGAGTCAGGGGCAACAGTCAAGGAAACAATCTAGTTGATAGGGTAGTCAGAAACGGGGACGAGATGATTAGACTTCACATGGTTAGGGGTAGACAGTTCAGAGGCCTTATAACACTAGGATTGGGTCGAAGAGTTCGGGATAGAAGAGTGCTATAAGTGTAGACATGATGAGCATCTTATGTGGTATTATTCTTTGATGAGGTGTCATGGATGTGGGGCTATGGGGTACATGCAGAGTGTTTGCCCAGAGGCAGTCATACGGACCTAGCTTACTTAGGTTGCTTCAACTCAGTCTGTTTGTACAGTGCCAATACCACCAACCACGTCGGTTCAGTCAGGAGTGGTAGCGAGTCATGGTGGTCAGAATGGGACTAGGAACCGAGCCACAACATCTACTTTTGTGCCAACTCTATAGATGGATATGTATGCTTTTCAAGAAGTCCTTGCTACTCCGACAGAGACATCTGTCATTGGAGGTATTCTGTTATTTCAGTCATCATGTACACATATTTTGTTTGATACAGGTACATCTCATTTACTTGTTGCAACAGGGTTAGTCCAATCTTTGGGGTTGGAACTAGAGTATCATGAATCTTGTATAACAGTTGATCTACCTTTGGGTATTTGGATAGCTTTGAAGTTCTTATGTTGTTGCTATTCCATTCTTATTTTCGATCACGAATTCGAATGTGATCTGATTGTTCGGGACATATATGGATTTAATGTTATTCTGGGTATGGATTGGTTGTTAGCCAATCATACTATAATCGAGTGTGACCGTCATTAGGTTATACTATTTCCGGAAGAAGGGGTGATCGTTCGGTATATTGGTGATCTAGACATTCCTTTTCCATTTGTAGGATCAACTAGAGATACCATCAGTTTTATTCTGGCTAGTCTTTCTATTGCGAAGACTATGGAGGTTCATCTTGAGTTACCCCTAGTTGTTCGTGACTTTCTTAATGTATGTTCAGAGGATCTTAGTGGCTTACCACCATATCGTGAGGTGGAATTTACTATAGACCTTGTTTCGAGTACGAGACCTATTTATGTAATACTATACCATTTGGCTCCTACTAAGATAGAGTAAATGAGGACACAAATTGATGATTTGCAAAATAAAGGGTTCAACTATTTGAGTATGTTGCCGTAAAGTGCGTTGATACTATTTGTATAGAAGAAGGATGGATTGTTAAGAATGTATATCGATTACAGGAATGAATCGAATCATGATCAAGAATAAGCATCCAATGCCAAGAATAGATGATTTGTTTGACCAGTTGAAGGGGTCAAAAGTATTTTTTGAAGATTGACCTTCGCTCGGGGGCATCAGCAGTTGAGAATCTAAGAGGAGGATATTGAGAAGAC
>MKEJ01035717.1:0-18786 GCA_001753735.1 Embelia ribes
AATTGCCATTTAGTCTATTATGAACAATTTTACGTGGGCGACTCTTATTTTCAAAGACAAATCTCATCGAATTGAGATTTTAATGAAAGTACACGTTATTTTAGAATTTATCTTTCGAAGCATTTTTCAAGTTGATTATGGGAAATACACCATATAACTTTTACACTTTATGTAATATCTCATTCAAAATGATAAAAAATAATATAATTATTTGATAATTCATGCTTTGAAGTGGGTTTTAAAATATAATAGGCACTGGAATAACAATTCTTCTTTTTATGTAAAGTATCACTTGAAATGAGATTGATCCAAAGATATTTGTATGTTTATAAATTTTCATGCTTCTAAATGCTTGTAAGTTGAATATCGACAATAGTGCACGTAATTGTTATGTTTTATGTTAAATTAGTGTGATTTTTCTTCAACTATATATTTTAGATTTAAATATATATGCTTTGAAAAAATTTCAAGTTGCTATATGCAATAGCACACATAGTTCTTATACTTTATGAAAAATGTCTTGAGAGATTCACAAAAAAAAAAAGGAGTTTAAAATCTATAAAGTTCATGCTTTTAAGTTGTTTTTTTACAAAATTGTTAGTAGATTAACTCAAAGTTTTATAAGAGCAGATATTTCAAAGCTAGCCTATTTTCCCCAAATTTTCATGCCACTATGTTTTTATGAAAATTCTTCATATTGCATGTACAAATTATGACATAGCATATTTCTCCATTGCACGGAAAAATATGAGGCAAAAAAATAGCAATCAATATCATCCATAGTTATACAATATTTATCATATGACCTACTGCCTATAACTAACTCGTATCTATCAAAATTATACCAATTCGGAGGCAAAGGGGCAGGGGTCATGGTTGTCCGCTTCCAAAGGTGGCCAAAAATTCCTCAAGCTCGATTTTTCCTACACCGAAGTGGATGAAAATTAGCAAGTTAGTCATATACTGTTTAGAAAATTAAACAGTCAGCGCAGCAGAGAGAGTCTGACTTCCCCATCCCACCGAGTCGACTGGTGTGGCCCTGTCGAGTCCGCTGTCTTCCCCAGTCGACTGCGTAAAGCTGTAAATGTTGGGTGTTACAATGGTGGGCATCAACGTAAATTTCATCTGAAATGAGATTGACAAACAATTAACTAATTTTGATAGTTCGTGTTTTAAGTTGATTTCGGCAAGAAGGTTCACATACTTTTCAGTTTTTGTTTTTGTTTTTTTTAAATAAAAACCCTTGGATTGAGATTTTACGTAGAACATCTTTATTCTTAGAAATTCATTTTGAAGCTTTTTAAGTTAAATATTGTTGATAACAAATGTAATATTTTTTGGTATGAGAGTATAAATAAATAAATTTTTAGTTTGATAAGTCATGTTTTGAGTGTGTTTCAGTGTATTATTGGCATTTGTGCAATTATTCTTGACTTTTATTCATTATATGGAAATTCATGCTTTCAAGTGTGTTTTAGATTGTTTCTAATATTCGTATTACTTTTTATAACTTAATATAGATGCAATCCAGGCTGATGGTTTTGTAGATCACAATTCACAACTGAAACAAGATGATTTTAAAAAAATTCCTAACAACATAAATTTCATTAATTAATCTTATTATTAAGTGTGAAGATTAGTTATATGGAGACTTTCTATCTAAAGTTAGAACATATATATTACAATCAGCAATGAAAAAAATCATCACAACACAAATCCGTATTTCTATAATTTTTCCCCAACAAATATTAGCTAACTAATTAATCAAAAGAAACTAACCCAAGGTTCAAGAAAACTGAAAACCAAATGTTTTTAATTTCTGGAAATTAGAAAAAAAATAAAACAAAAAAGAAACATAAACCCAAAACATAATGAGCTGATTATATCTAGGAAAAAATAGAAAAAATCTTTTTGCTGGCGGCGATGACGGATATAATTCTGAACATCAGATTTCTAGATAACAACCATACATGAGATCTTGAACGCAATCCGGCAATGCTTCCAACTTTGTCCACGACTTGTCGTCCATGTCCAACGAATAAGCTTCGATCGAGTACTTGTAGTCGATGTTTTCATATTCCCCATCCCAATCGTAAGCTTTTTCCGAAATCAAGTATTCGAACGTACCAACTAGTATTAATTTTCTTTGCCACCATGTGGCAGAGTGCAAGCGGGTCATCTGTTTTGGAAACTTGACTATGATTTCCCAATCGGTGTCCTTCTGTGCCATCACTTTTTGCTCGTCGCATTTGTAGAAGCCCCCGTTACCGTCATCCACGTAGATCCCCGAACACGTGGTATATTCGCAAAACATCGGATTCCACAGTGATTTTTCCACGTCGTATACCTCGACTTCCCTCTTCAGATGACCGTCAAAACTGATCCGCGAATCGTTCATCACGTGTAGCTTTCCTCCACAGAACAAAATTTGACATGAGTACCGTTCTTTAGCCATGTCTGGCAATTCTGTCCACTTGTCTTCCGCAACGTCATACGCCATCAAAGTTTTAGTTGGATTGCGGTCCGTATCTTCCCCACCCGCAACGTAAACCATCCTGTTAGAATCGGAAACGCACCCAAAGTGTACCCTACGGACCGGCATGGGGGCTCCACGCCTCCATTCATCGGTTATGAAATTATATAAAAAGACAGAATCAACAGTATCATAACTTACCGGGTCCATCCCGCCTATGACAACAAGTTCCGTTCCAACCCCTGCAAGGCGACAATATGAGGGCATCCCTTCTTGAAAATCCGGCACAGATGGGAGATTTGACCAACGGCCCGTCTTTAGGTTCAACATCGCGAGGTTGTAAGGCATTGGGGGGTCATAACCCGTAACGCGGAACCGTGCTTCTTCCAAGTCCTCGCAAACTTGAAGCACGACAACGACGGGTTCGGTCACCCCCGTGGCTCTCCGCTTAGCATGAAAACTTGGGTCCTCAATCTCAGCCTTCCAGCCTCTCGACACGTTGGCTGCATTCGTCAACTGATCGTAATGCAGACGCATTAGACAATGCGACGCAGCATCGTTGTTTAAATTGGGAATAAGATCCATTATTATTTTGTCGAAGTTGAGGTACTAAAAACTGTGCTTGTCGATATATGTGAAGGGATGGTTTTATGACTTGATATATGTACTTATATATAGATTGGGATTGTATTGTTTCCTATTTTATGCAGGTTAATTATATTGTTTCCCTTCTTATAAAAAAAAATTATCTTGTTTCCTTAATTATTAAGGATGAACTTTAAAAGACAATTAAAAATTTTGAAGTAATATTAATTATCTATCATAATTATTAGGAAGATAAAATTTAATAAGGGTAGATTTGTTCTTTTCATTTAATTCAAAATTTGAAAAGTTAGATTAAAAAGCAAAGTTATTAGTGATTGGATTTAGCATGAAGCGCAAGGTTCTTGTTTTAAAGATTTAGTTGATTAGATTTAGATTTATTTTTTTCAGCCATCTTTCCTAGTTGGAATTGAACTATTCCGAATTTAAAAACCTTCATTGAATTCATATAATATTTTTTGATATGCTATAATGTCAAATAATATTTTCCTAGTATGGGATTTGTACAATTGTAAATTCATTCTCATTCGTTGACTATTAGTTACCTAAAACTAATTTTTCTTTTAAAGTTAACCACGAGTATTAATTAACACATGTAGTTCTTATACTTTATGTAAAATCTGCTTTTAAAAAGAGTTACCTAAAACTAAATTTCCTTTTTAAAATCCATGTTGTAAGGTCTTTGTAGGTTGTATTGACCATAACGCACGTAGGTCTCAATTTTTATGTGAAAATTCCATTTAAAATTGATTTACCAAGGGAAACTTTTCTGGACTTTCATGCATTAAAGTGTTAATCAGGTGATTATGGATAATATATAATGGATGTAAATATTATTAGTTGGTTCCAATTCTAAATAAGTCTTAAAAAAAATTTAATCTAATAGAATAAAAATATTTGAAGTGAAAATATTTTAATCATCTTCTATGACTAATTATCTTTAGGAAATAAATTTAAAAAATTATCTATTTAATATTTTAAATTCCAAATTAAAAAAAATGTAGGCATTATTTTTTAAACATTCAATATTTTTTATATATATAATTATGAGAAGAGTATCACTATACATGACAACGAATGAATTTTGCCTCAGAAATAAAAATTTTGGCTTCGTCTCTGTTTGTGCTCCTAACTTCGACAATAACTACAGACAGCTTGCCACATGACTTCGAGGGTACTTCCGATTGCCTTGCTATACTTGCGTTCATGACTTCGACGCTTTGCCATGCAGCCATCAACATTATTATATGGAGAATCTCGACCAAAATCATTTGTGTTTGGCTCTATGCCAGTTGTTTTGGAGTTTTACACGATACGAATAGGTCTCACTTGCAATAAAAGAGTAATATATATTTTTGAAATTCATACCCACTAAAAAGGTTAAGCTCATTATATAGTAAGTCTATTAATATATATTAAGGTTCTTTAGGCATATCCCAACACAATGATACACGCAATTCTACCCTTCTAAAATGTTAACCAAAATGAAATTTTCCTTAGAATTCATTTACTTTGAAACATATGCCCTTGGGCTTATATTTTACATCAATAGTGTAATCCAATCAATTTCATATATTATTTTTGGTACAAATGAATTTTAGGAATTTTAACCAATTGAAGACTCTGGTGAATATATCCTAAATGGCCTTGGTTCGCTGCACTAAGTGGACCCAACCCGACACAAAGGCCCAAATTTTCTTATGTTTTGTCTTAATTTCATCTTAGTTCCACACTTTTCAATTATGACAACGAACCCTTCATTTTCTCAAACGTGACAATGTGATTCATTTTTTGTACATACCAAAATAAAAAGACCAAACACCTTAGCTCAGATTTCCAAAACAAGACTTTAGTGCCTAAATCTGAGCAGACCCATTTTATCCGATTAATACTCTATTGAAAATAGCCTCGGAAGATCACCAGCTCTTAAAAAACTTTGAGAGGTACCATTAGCTCCCAGCTTTGCTAGCTTGTCAGCCATAAAGTTTTGCTCTTCAAACACATGAACCAATCGAATACCAACCATTTCCGTTAGTTCCAAGATCTCTTCCGATATGTTTAGCAACTGAATCGGAGGTCTTGAAAACCTCTTCCACCAGTTAACAACAGCTAGCGAATCGGATTCAACTAAAACATTATAGTACTCAAATTGACAACATAACAATAGGCCATGAAGCAAAGCCTTAGTTTCCAATGTGCGATGAAAGCCAAAGACCAAAGATCCATCCGCATCTCCGAGAGCCCCTCCACAACTAGCTTTTTCCTGAATTGGCCAAACAGAACCATCGACATTAAGCTTTAATTTTCCGAAGGATCGAGGAAGCAGCCATTTAACCGACTTTGGCCTTCTTACAAAACACTTCAGGATAGGCGCGTACGAAACCATCGGACGGCCAACATCAAAAGATGTCAAAACCATCAGAGGGTTAGCATCAAAAGATATCATAACTTTTTTAGGAGCTAATAAGTTGTGCTAGTAATGTTTAGTTTTCCAGAATTTAATAATATTATCAATATGCGTATTGAAGGGCTATTAATTAATATTTCTTAATTATTAAAAAAAAAATAGAAGTGAAATGATTAAAATGGGACAAAAGAGACTACTATACGGGATTTTCAAAAGGTATAAAATTTGAATCCTATATTAAAAAGGGATAAATGATCCAATTAGGGGCTGCGATTTTTTTTGCCAATAATTACGCATAGACTTTAGACTCAAATTGCATTCTAGCTGAAAATCCAAATTGCATATATGTTATATTGGCATTGGCGGAGTGAATAGGGAATAGTCGCTCCTTTTTTTATCTTAGAAATTTTACAGAATTTATATTGAAATTTGAATTTCTCCTATAAATTTTGCTTCACTAGTCGCTACCCAAAAAAAAAAAAAAAAATAATAATAATAATAATAATAATAATAAGACTAGATCCTATTTAGAACGAAAGGATTTGATCCCTATCCAAATCCTAAATCTCCGCTGTTCAATTTAGTCATGGATAAGATAGATGATAATATTCAATGATTGAAAAAGATAGATGATCAACTAAGGGAGTACTCTCACTACAATTTTTTTTTCTTTGCAATGTATAAAAATGAATTTGATTTGACAACAAATTATTAATTATTAATTGAGAACAAATTATTATTAGTATTATTTTTCTGCAAAAATATTTGTGGTAATTTATCCTTCAAACATAATAATTTTGTTAAAAAAAATAATAATCAATCGGACAATTTTTTGTAAAATAATTCTGGTATGGAGTTGGTTTTCTATAGCTACATATATACTTGATAAATGCACTTCGAAATGTCTCATCTTTAGAATAGGAAAATGCATGTACATGTATGACCTTTCCCACATGCGTGGACACGTAATTGAGAGAATTGATATATAGAGAAATTAAAACTATTGTAATTTTAAAAAATAATTGAATTTTTTATTTGTCAATACATGTATGATAGTTTATAAAAAAATTCATTACAAACTATTTATTTCTAATAAAAAAATTAAATATTCCATATACAAGTGTTTTGACTGATGCATATTTTTATATTCATTAATTGCTTTAGTGACAAGTAAATGACCTCCTGGTATTAATGTCAACTAGAAGCAGTCCTAATAGTATAGACACTTTTTGGGTATAGTCGGTGGACAAAACATTATACTTTCACGTAAACTATTGACCACTAGGTATTATTTAATTAATATTTAATGGAAGTACACTAATTTTTTTATTTTTTTATTTTTTGGAAATTAAGCACTATAAGAGCGTTAACAGCAGTATTACAATATTTGAGTTACTATATTTTGGATACTAGAATATTATAATCCGATAAATAGTGAATTTACAGTAGAGTAACTATTTTCGGTAATTAAATAATAAAGTAAAATCAAAATTCTATTAAATTAATTTCTTTCTAAAATTTAGGGTGTGTTATTCATAATATTGATAAAATACAATTATATACATGTTATTTATATTGCATAATATATATTAAATAAAATTTCTTAAATCCAGTATAGATCTTCAGAATAATGATGAAGCACATAACCTATTTCATGCAGTAGATTTATTGCCTTATTATAAAGATTATATGTATATCTGAATTTAACAGTAGCTATGAATGATATGAATATTCTTAAATCACTTCCCGGTCCAAAATCCATTAATATCTATAATGATATCTTAAATGTGAGGATATTATCAAAATGATATAATTTTAAACTAGGAACAAAACATATAGCATTAATATACAAGATCTATTTTCAAATTCTGAATTCTAGAGTCAACATAATGTCTAGAAAGCGAAGGTTGTTGAACATAATAAGGTAATGGTGATGTCCTATGTAATCTAGGTTTTTGAAAACTAAGATACATATCACCTTCTTTTTTCTGAACTACATCATCTATATTATTATGATGTAAAATGGTTACAGGAGGTATAACTTGTGGAATTATCCATTGATCAGGAAAGGTTATGTCTTTCCACTATATTTTCCTTGGTACAGTAATATTAGTAGAATATAAGTTTGATTCAAACAATATTGTTTCTCCAATTGGACTCTTCTTTTTTACATAAGGAGAGTATATAGTCAGAACTTTAAAATAGATCCTGTATATTAATGCTATAGGTTTTGATTCTGGTTTAAAATTATATCATTTTGATAATATCCTGACATTTAAGACATCTACCGTCCATGCCCCCCATGTTTTTAAAAAATTTTCTAAAACATTTAATTCTGCAAGTGGTAATAATTTCATATTAGTGATAAAGTCATAATGCCATTCTGTAAAAGGTTTTATACTTTTCTTGCTGAAATTCCTGATTAATAGATTTTCTTAAATCACTTCCAGATCTAAAATCCATTAATATCTAGGATCCTTATCAGCATTACCTTATTATTTCAACCGACTAAGACGGTGATATATATCTTAGTTTTCAGAAACCTAAATTACAGATCTAATTTATCTACATCCTCATCAGCATTACCTTATTATATTCAACAACCTTCAACTTCGAATCCAATATAGATATTCAGAATAATGATGAGGCACATAACCTATTTCATGCAGTAGATTTATTGTCTTATTATAAAGATTATAAATATTTGCATATAAGATAAGTTCAAATAGACCTAAAACCTTTGATACTTTTAGGGACAGATAACTGTATCAATTTAACTTTAAGAGATGCCAAATGTACAAACTGACAACAATCTTTGATGGGATCTATTGAGACTAGCTTGTCTCATTGACCTATCTATTTTGATGTATGTCCGAATTTAACAGTAGCTTAATCCATTCAAACGGCCTACAACGGGCCAACCGAGACGAAGTCCTACCATCAAAATAAACAACCCCCTGCTAAACATTATTACACCATTCTGAGATACATCCCCAAGAATATTCTTTGATATATTAAAGTATAGAAAGAAAGTATATTACCCATACATGATCCTTCATAAGTTACTGATAGAAAAAGAAATTGAATAAAACACATTGATTTTATTAATAGTATACTTACAATGCTTTGTGCCTTGTAGGCATATTACATAATATATATTATATAAATTTCATACATACATAAATATTGGATATAAATATATAATATTAATATATATAGATAATATTATACATAAAATATAGATAAAACATATATACATATATATAACATACACGCATATAAATATATAATAATATAATACAATAATATATACACATTATATACATATATATATATATATATATTATATAAATATATTCTAATATATGTATATATAAAATTTCAGTATATTATATATTTTATATATTAATGTACATATATATATGTTATATATATATTATATAACATATGTATATAGAAAATTATATAATATATATTTATTATGTAATATAAAAAAAATATAATATATATGTATAAAAATATATTATATATATTATATGTATCATATATATTATAAGTTATACATAATAACGTATAATATATATATATATATATAATATTACAGACATATTATTTATATTTTTATGTATTATCTATATTTATATGCATATGCATACATATTTTATATATAATATTATATATACGTATATTATATAATATAGATATATATAACATATATTGTATTATAATGTATATGTAATATATTATATATTATATTTATATATATAATATTTATAGTATACGTATATAAAATTGTATATATTGTACCTAAAATTAAGTGTAATTAAAATAATATAGTATCAATGAACAACGATAAATTTGAGTAGCCAAATATATTAACCAAACCTCGCTGGGTACTAAATTTAGAAATAACAGTATAGCAATGGAGACTTTGAATTTGTAGATAAATAGATTGATAAAAGTATATAGTAGTCAATTTAGCTAAGAATACTCTAAAATTTACATTTTATTGCTTTGGCGTTAAGAACCTTTTGATCATATCCTTGAGCATGTGAATCATTAAGAGTGGCCACGACTTTGATGCATCTTTAGAATCAAGCACTAACTATACCAGAATTAATTTTCTTCTAATTTGTATGTATATATATATAGAGAGAGAGAGAGAGATAGATAGATATATAATATTGTGAACCGAGAACAATTTACTATAAAAAATTATAATTAATTTTAATTAATATTAGTTGCAATTTATAATAATTTTATCCTCAAAATATAGTAATTCCGTAAAAAAAACATCTTGTACATTACAAAAAACAGTTTCTTCTATTGAGAGCAAATTCGTAAACAAGACCATGTGGATTGTGGAATATGCTTGTAAATTTTATTTTAGGCCTATTTTATACTCACTAATTTTTTAATGTATATAAAATATTTAGAAGGTCTAGCATTAATTGAAATTAATTCTTCAAATCTCCTTTTAATTATCCAAAATTATTCTTTTCACTTTAACAAAATCATAATTAATTTGTAGAATAACTTAAATTAAAGAAAAGTAAAATTGTCTTTGACAAAAATTTCTTAATCCACACATGTCAAAATTAAAATTTCAATTATTTAACAAAAAATAATTAAAAACTTTAAATTTCATATTAAAGTTGAAGGGACTCATTTTCATATGTTACTATGACCTGGTTACAATCAATTGTTATTATTATATTATTGTATTATTGTTTTATTGTCATTATGATTTACCTATCTATTAATACTCTAAAAAGTATATCCTCCCTCCCTCGTTCTAATTCCAAACTTTTTCAACTCAAATACAAATAATACAATTTATAGAAGCAACATATACACTAATCTAAAAGTTTAATGTTTCACTTGCAAATCCTAAAATTAACCACGTGGTTTCTATAATTAAATTTTGTAATCCCTCTACTAACTAATGATCAGGTCATATCTAAATGTGTTTTCACTTTTAAAAAAAAAACTTTAGAAGCTGTCAAATAAAATTGATTACTGTGTAATTCTCTTTCGTACTTTTTAAATATTACAAATCAAATAAATTCGTGTTTTTTACCGATTACATACAAAATTATTTCCAAATGCATCAACAATAAATTCGAATTTTAATTAGAGAAAAATAGTTTTTCACTAGGCTTGAAAAATACATTCTTACGTTTGAAAATAACTTATAAACTATGCCACTGGTTGAAATTTTTTATATTTGTAGACAACTTATATCATATATCTTTAACACGTCAAGCAATATTCTAATAATTTTTTCTCATACGTAAACAACAAGTTTATATGAATTAAAATTTGATACGAAGAAAGTAAATACCAAACAAATATAGGTGTATCCCCACTAGTAATTAAAAAAAGAGCACACAAGAACAACCATTGTTCATTTTTTATCAAGCCAAGTATAGAATTATACATAACAACCCTAATATATATACGAGGTAACTTTCAAAAAAGCGATTGGGATCTGAGTTCAAGTGTTCTGGTAGCATCGATCAGTTTATCCAAGTTGATTATTTCATGATAATCTTATAACTAATTATTAGCGAACCGAAAATGATAGAAGGTGGCCAAACACCCATTTGATTCTGAAATTTTAATAGATTATATAAAGTTTCGAAAATTTCGAGGAAGTTCATTATCAGTTCCCTAAGAAAAAGTTCTCGCTACGTCTATATATGTTATGATATTAAAATCACATCCTTCTTTATTAATAAGGATTCCACTAATTATGTCACACAATTGTAGAAAATTGTTTATACTCTATCTTGTACAATTTTATAATTTTATGAACAATTTAAATTCCTCTTTATTTTCTTTATTTTGCCCGTCTGTTGAGGGCTTCTTCTTAGACTATCATTGTACCATTATGCTCTATATACTAAGCAAAGTTTATATTGAATTTAAAACAATTCATTTACCCTTATCTCTCTTTTCTAGTTGTAATAATATAGAACCTATATGGTCGATCCACCCTATAAGAAAATTTAAGGTCCTCCATTGTAGCTAATCATTGATTGTTTAACATTTTTTTCTTTCTAAATTATAATAATCTTCATATAGAATCAATATTATCAAGATATTGTACATGGAGCTGCTTTTTCCCCCTCTCCTGACAAATCCCCCTCTCGACCCACCATCTTTTTTCCTTTCAATTTTTAATTTCACCCCAATTTTTTTATATTAATTACTATTTTTTATTTAATTATTTTGTTATATTTTTCTTATTTATTAAATTTGATTATTCTGAAAAATATGTTTGTTTGCAAGTTATATATATAATCGTTTTTGCCACAAATAAAAAATTATTGCCAACATAAAAAAGAATCCTTTTCATTTATTTCTAACTAAAATGTTTTTGCAAATTTAAATTTTTCTATCCTTATTTTTGAGTTATCGATTATAAAAATAATTTTTAATTATTTTCCATTGAAAATTAAAATGGGTTACCAAATATATAGAAAATCTTGTCGAAAAAATATTAAATTTTTTTTTTCTGGCAAAACAAACTGATCAGCCTTAAGTTTATTTTGCAGGTCAATATAAATATTTCCAAGAGAAAAAATTCCTATGATCTCTCCGCAAAAAGTTGGGGAAACAATATCCTCTAAAAATAATAAAATACACGTTTACAGAAAAAGTTGTTGGTAGATGAATCTGAATAAATCTATTTTTAAGACAAAAAGTACGGAGTGAAATTCTGTCTGGTTTTCTTTTACTTACTACGTTTTTTTTAGTATTTTTAAAAATTTATTTGAAAATAAAAAATAAAATAATATTTTTTGGTACTAACGACAACATGAAAAATTATTTATATAAAATGAAGCTAAATAAAATTTGAAAAATATTACCCGAATAGTTATAAATTACCTAAATTTATCACATTAATTATTTTTTTAAAAAATACATTTTTTCAGAAACATGACATATGATTGGATTAGCCAACCGGACATAATTTCTACCCAAAAAGTGCTCCTCTAGCCTATGTATCAAACACTATTAAAAGTAATATAATTATAATGGTGGATATTAAAATTTTGAACATATAAATAAAATTTTATAATAAAAAATTATTAAAATAATTTTATAAATTCACGTACAATATTAATTAGCATCAGATAACTATAGTATTAAAATCCTATCACATCCTCTGCAATTCAAATAATTGTCATTCAACCCTAGCCTATCAATCTATTTTTTAGAGAAAAAGGACTCATGTCATATTGTCATTCAACCCTAGCCTATGAAATCCAAAGCTATGAGTCTATAAGTCCAATTTCAAGCAATTTCGTGTTCAATCTTCTAAGTAATGGGTGAGGGACTTCTCAGAATAGGAGTAAAAAAAAACATAATTGTTTCATGGAATATAGAGAAATGATAAAATTTTAATCCGTAAATCGAATCGATCGGTTGCTCCAGTTTTCAGTAAAATAATTAACTCTTCATTTACTTACCAGACTCTCTCTATCGCCCATCGCTTTCTCCAAACCCTAGTCAGTTTCTCCCACTTATTGTCTGCTTCGATTATACATTCCATTCTGGTATTAATTCATTTCCTCACAAGATACCTAATTTCTAGGATTTTAGAAACATAAATTTCTAATGCCCATAAATTAATTTTTTTTTATATGTGTGAAATTGACTTAATGTCAACTTATATGGGTAATCCCAAATTTCTAGGAATTACAAACCCCCAATTTTTAGGTTTTACCCTCATAAAAATATTGTACCCAAACCCTCAATACTCATATAATATTTTCATATTAGAGCATGCCTAGTTGTTAATCTTAAGTTGTTTTTCGCAATTATTGATTTTTCTTCGAAACCCCTATTTGTCCCCAAAAATTCCAATTTTAGTGGGTTTTTTTTTTTAAGTCAGCTGAAACTCACTATTTTGTTTAAGTTTTTTCTGATTGATAAATTGAAAAATTACATTTGTTTGGTTTTTCAATTGATTTTTTGTTTATGTAGTATGGTCAAGATGAGATAAGGGAGCTAGCTTTGGCTTTATTTCTCCATGAGAAAAACAAACAATACCATGCAGTATTGAAGAAAAATGGGTACCATGCGGTATTGAAGAAAATGGATAAAATGACTGTATGAAAGATCACCTCGAGTTGACAGTTCTATGTACTTATTTTTGTTGGTGTGCGCTGTGAAGCGAGATTTTTGGGATTGTAGATACTTGTGGTTATGGGTTATGACGAAATTATTTTGCGGAGTTTTTAGTGGGTGAACACATGTTGCAGGTATTATATTTTAGCATGTTTTTTAAGCAATTGCTTGTTATGATTTTGGTGCATTTGAAGTTGATATTATTTTTAAGCAATTGGTGGTTATGATTTTGGTGCATTTGAAGTTGATATTATTTTTACGAAATTGGTGGTTATGATTTTGGTGCATTTGATGTTGATATTATTTTTAAAGGTGTTATGTAAGAAGTTGACGCTATTATTTTTAAACGAGATGTGATGTCCAGCATGATACTTGGGTTGTTTTGTGCTGCTGACTTGGCATGGTCTATGTTGTAAATTGTTCAGGATCAACAAATTGGTAGTAGCATGTTAAGATATTCCAAAAGAATCCACTAGTTATGACTTGACAATATATTAGACATAATACTTAGAATTCATAAACTTGTGAAAACTTACTACAGATCAAAGCATTTATTACAACTATTACTGGTGATAATAAGTGCTAGCTCCGCCATATTGCATTTTATGGTTGAATTCGGTTTGCCATGACATTAGTTACATAGGCATATGGGTTGTACCCGCTGCATTGTTATTATGATTGAACCTGCTGTGACTTGTACACACTCCATCATTATTGTGATTGAAGCTAGTGTTCCATGACAACACTTCCGTTGGCATGCGATGTGGTCCTACTTTAGGTACCGAGCCAAAGTTTTCTTGCCCATCTGGCCCAAGATTTTCATTAAGGCTGGGAAAATTTTCTAAAACATCAGTACCTGCTTTTATAGTAGCCGAATCGGATAAAGGACACCTATTTCGGGTATGTCTAAGGTTCCTTCATTTACAGTTTGTAAGTTTAGAAAAAGCATAAAATGTCCCCAAGTTACAGTAATTTTAGTCTCACTTACAATAATTTTTATCTGACCTAGCGGTACATATCACTCCAACTTTAACTAATTTTGTACCTGCATTTAGAACACAATCTAGTCTTCTTTGGTTTGTTTTTTACTGCAACGTTATGCCTTTCCCTACTTCTAATAGCTGTTGGATCATTTACTCTGAAACAGTTAGACATTTCTAGTGTTGGTTGTCCTTTTCGGCCTTTTCCTTCCTCTTTCTCTTTTAAGTACATCGATTTAATTCGACGTGTTAATAAAGAAATGGTGTTCTTCACCTTTTCATAACCCCTTTTTGTGTGCGATGCATAATAACACATGATAGAGTATGAGCTTGACAAAAAACCAAATAGAATCTCTTGGGTAGAATTAGAGAACAGTGCTTGCACTAGACTTGATTTTACCATTTTAGTCTACCTATATAGAATGTAAGCGGGTGGAATCTCCTCCATGTGTTCCACTCTCATAACTGCCACCAAAGGTATTCCCAACGACTTGAATAGGTTGCAAGGGCATTTAAGGGAATGAGCAATATGATCATAATGGACAATCCACCGTAAATTAATACATCTATACTTTGACAAGTAGTATATTATTACACTATCAAGATCAACTTATCAATTCCTTCTTTATTTGGTTGCAGAACTTCTTAACATAGCATGAGTGTAAAACCTTGATAAAGTTCTTGCGAATTATCCGGATCCCCATGTCCGACGTTTGCACCACCTCAAAGTGTCGTAATTTTGCCTTCAAAAAGCGATTAAAATTTGCATTCATGTCCTCCATTGTTGAGTAGTTTTCATACCCACAAAAAATTTCCCTCGCAAGTAAGTTTTTGCTCATATTTTACGTTTTGCATTAACTTCCTTTACCCATTGGTCATCTTCCCAACCAAAATCAATTAAAAGTTACTTCCATGTCTCTTCAAAATCATCAACCGGAGCACTCATTGACATGCACGCTTAAAATCTTTCTCCAAAACCCTATTTTTTAATATTGCTCACTACATTTCTTATAAGATGCTACTTACATAGTATGTGATGAGCATTTGGAAAAAAAATTACAATAGAGCTATTCATGGCTTGATCACCATCGGTTACAACGGATAATGGGTGTTTCATGTCCATTGCATGGGGAATTTTTTCTAACAACCACGTGTAAGGCTCGATGGTTTCTTTTGCCAACAATGCGCAACCAAATATTATTGTCTTGAAGTGGTTGTTCACACCTTGCAATATTACAAATGGCATGTGATAAAAATTGGTGTGATATGTAATATCGAATACGGGCACGTCTCTGAATGATGAATAATCTGTACGAGACATCGAATCTGCCCAAAATAAACAAATCAATTGATTTTCCGAATCTGCATCATACTCGTAGTAGAATAATGGGTCATTTTCCTTCTTCGAGGCCAAATATCCAATCGCACCATCGACATCTCCATTAAGAATATTTTTCTGGCGTTCATTTGAAATAGCGCTACAAAGATCACTATACGTGAAGCCAACATTTTCATGACCACCCGATAGTTCAGCAAAAAAGTTCATGATGTTGCATGGTCTCACACCCACCCAGTACATTGCCTTGGCTATATCGTTATCGGAAGAGGTAAGTCTCCTATGTGATCGTAAGAAATGAGACACCTGATATGCTAACCATATCGTGACTATGGTTATTCTAAAACTTTGAAACAACATACTTGTCAATGTCACTCATATACCTTAATTGGAATTTTGCTTGGTAATTCACTCTTGTAAAATGGCTCTCCTCCATTTTTTCTATTTTTCACGTCTTCACCTTTATATACTTTACAGGTAAACACACAGTTATTTGAATTACGGTCGTTGGGGACACTATGACTAACTTTCTGGATACATATTAATAACTGAAGTAGAAAATTACTATATAAAATTAATCGAAATAATTGAATACAATTGCCTTTATAGAAGTTCAACAACCAATATGCAACTATCCAACCTTAATTGAATGCAATGCACCCAAAAAATCCGAAATACTCCATAAAACTAACAAATCTATCTTTAGTATTACTGTAAACATGGGTATAATTACTAAAAGACGGGTAACTTAGAAGTTGTACAAGGTACGAGGTTATTCAATTTTGTATCCATTCACTTAATGAAATTTTACCAACCATGAAGCATTATTTCTTGCAAGATTACTACAACTTAGGATCACAATTTTGGGGATTTTAGATACTGTAATTAAAGGTTATATGTACACACCCAAAGGGTGTAATATTCAGCAACTGTCCTAAGAATTTAATTCCTATTATGGTAGCATTTAGGGTTAGGGGTAGTGGTAGAAGTGTTTCCATCATCCGGAAAAAATTTGGATGTTTGGTGAACATTTTTTTCATGCACATTTCAAGAAGTGCACTATTTTAAAAGTTAATTTGTAGAAGTTCTAGCAAAATGCAAAAATATAATAATATGCATATATTATTTATATATAATATTTTTATATGTATATATATATTTTTCTTGCCGAGTCGCTTTTATGATTTCAATAGTTAATAGAAGTTCTTGATACGTATACATCTTGTTCTTAAAATTGATTGAGGTAATTAAACTGTGTATTTATTTACTATCTATTTTTATTAAAAACGAAATATGCTAAATTTTGTAATACTAAAATAAGAAAGAGATAATTATTTTTGGACACTCAAAAATAGAAAGTAGACTATGATTTGTGAATGAAAGGAGTAATAAACATACTGATAATGATACATTCATTGTAGTGGTTGAGAATAAGCTTGGATAGTTTTTTTTCTAGAAATAAGTACATGTGCATTGTGGTGGTTAAAACAAAATAGTTTAAGGACTCTAAAATAAATGCGGAAAACAATATGGGAAACGAAACCTTATAGGGAAGTAACAATTAAGTTTAAAAGAAAATAATCAAAAAATAGTTATTACTATTAAATGTCTTTGTTTCTTCACGTTTTGAAGATGGGAGATAAATGAAAAGCAAAAATTTTCACTTGCATTCTTGTAATTACAGTACATTACCAATACACACACATATATGTATGATAAACATCATCATTATAGCACCATTTGCACTTGAAAAATATTCACATTTCAATAGCAATAAATTTCATTTGTAATTTTAAAGTATACATAATACAACAGTTTACAACCCCAATATAAACAATTGAGAGCCCTAAACACAAAGTTCAAGCACCAAAGTTTAGTTGCAATTCATAATACTTCACAACCTTTAAGTTAATAATATAATTCATAAGAGTCCTATAACAACTCCAAATTAATAATTTTCAATAGCAACAATAGTACCCTTCGAAACCAGAAGAGGCTTGGACTTAATCTGCTTAGTAATCTTCTTATCTACTAAATCTCCAGTTTCTGAGTCATTTTGCTTGTTTAATGTAAAATTTACCAATTTCCTCACTTTAGCATGCCATGGTTTTACTTCCGTAGTTTTCTCCATATTTGCAGAAATCATGGCAAGAACCAGTTGAAGCTTTAAGGAAACTGAACTTTCCCCACTATTTAGAGGGCTCAGTTTTCCACCAGAGAATTTTCTTCCTGTATTTACATAATAGAATAGACGATCATAGACTAAAAAGATTAGCACAATTTTGTATATTATTTGGGAAAAGCCACTGGATAAAAATATAACAACACCAAACTCAATAGCTAAAAAATGATACATAGCCTCTCAACAATTATATTACATTTTCCCAAATTCACATGCTCGTTATAGATACAATCAATAAGAATTTGGCCAATTTTTGCACGGGTGACCACTATAGCCCTGTAAAATTGATAATATTCATATTACATTGTCCTATGGTCGTATGCTCACTATAAATACAACCTTATAAAGTTGATAACAAAACGATAAAAGTTTTGCTAGTTACTATAAAGCTGGCTAAATTAGTTGAAAAAATCAATCCATACTTAACCAACAATATCAACAATTAGCCAATCACAGTATAACGGTTTGCAAAAGAATCGGTGACAATGAAATTAAAATATCTTTCCGTATACATGATAAATCGTAACATAATCAAAATATTTAGATAATATGCATATATATGTATAAATAATACAAGCAGATATAGTTAAATCAGGTACATTGATTTTTTCTTGAATGCATAATCAATGCACACTTGTACAAGACAATTGTAACATCCTAGAAATT
>MKEJ01035728.1:0-13867 GCA_001753735.1 Embelia ribes
GAGTACTTTATGTTTAGATATTGTGTGTTTGTGAGTTGGTTTCTAGATTTCCGCAATCGCAACCCTGGGTCCCAATGCTGGGGATTTGGGGGCGCGACAACCAATACATATCAAGGTCTCCACTATCGATACACTATCACTTCTACTACACTTCGGATATACATCACTTCGAATATATGTATGTACATAAAATACATATATAATCTTCTACGCTACCTATACATAATACAATGAAAGTATACACATTGATAATTCATCTAATCTTACATTGTACCAACACCTTGTTTAACAAATGGTGAAACTACCTAAACTACTACCAATCAACATGTTAATATACACACAAGGCTCCACGTTAGTGTAGTGTTCAGAGTCTACCGTACCTACAAAGACGACAAAAGCCCTCCCGGGACTTTCTACACAAACGCCCCAATTTTGCATCATCTTTCCTCCGTAATTTGATCTATCAAATGAAATTAAATCGTTAAACTCCAAGACATAAAAATGTTCAACTCATAACGATGAACAAGAATATAAAGAAAAATTTTATGTACAAAACATGCACGAAAATCGAGACAATTCAACCGAGAGGGATGGAAAAGAAACTTACATAGATGAAATCGGATCCGAGAGAGATGGAAGAAAATTCACTTTTTTTTGTGGATCTGGGTACCGAAGCTAGAAGAAATCGAACCGCAAAAGTGTGACAAATTAAGTCAACCCCTCCCCAACTAAAATTTTGGAAAAGTAGAAAAGAAAATGAAGAAGAAAATGCTTGGTTCATGCAACTTAATTCAATCAAAAGCAATTGGAACGATTTGACAAGTTCGATCCAAGTGCAGTTGATTGATCAGATCCTCTAAAAAATTTTGGGTCAAAATTACAATTTTCAAAAATACTCGAAATCACTTATCGACACTAATGACAGTGTCAAAAAACTTTTGGAATAGCATTTAAGGGCCTGAAACTCAATCTATGTATCTTAATGCATTTACCGGCAAAATCCCAACCGTAACTACGTTTTTAAACTAACTACCACGCGAAGGTTGAACCCCACGATGTAGCGGCAAACACTTCTATCATGATATAATACATAATAATAGTATTATATCATGGTATATAATTTTATGAAAAAAATTTGAAAAATTCTCTTGGAATTTCCATAATGTGACATGAATTGAGTTGACTACCTCCTGAGCGAGAGGTTGAGTTCGCTATTGATTTGATATCGGGGACTAAACCCATTTCTATTGCATTGTACCATTTGGCTCAAGTGGAGTTGGAGGAGCTGCAAGTGAATATTGGTGATTTGAAATTGAAGGGATTCATTAGGACTAGTTTTTTCCCTTTGAGAGCTCCAACTTTATTTGTACCTAATAAGGATGGTTCAATGTGTATGTGTATCAATTATTGGAAGTTGAATTGTATGATGATGAAGAATAAGTACCTTTTGCTGCGTATTGATAATCTTTTTAATCAACTTTGGGGTTCTCATTTCTTTTCCAAGATTGATCTGCATTTGGGTTATCACCAGTTGAGGGTGTGGAAAGAAGATATCAAGAAGACAACATTTTAGACTCAATACGGGCATGAATTCCTCATAATGCCTCTTGGTCTTACATTTGTCCCTATGGCATTATGGAATTTTCCAACCTCATTTGGATCATTTTGTTGTTGTCTTTATTGGCGATATCTCGTATATTCACCTGCGGAAGAGACACACTGAGAACATCTCCACATTGTAATTTCTACTCTTTTGGATCCTTGACTTTTTGCAAAGTTCTCCGAATGTGAATTTTGGTTGTGCGAACTTTGCTTCCTTGATCATATTGTATCAAAAAGTGGCATAGCTATTGACCAATCAAAAATCAATACCAATACCAATTGGGAACAACCTAAGTCGGTGTTTGAAATTCGTAGCTTCTTGAAATTAACCAATTATTATGTGAAGAGTCCTTTCTTCGACTCAAAGATTTGCTTCCCATAAGGACATGAAATTTGAATGGAATTCGAAGTATGAGGAGTCCTTTCTTTGACTCAAAGATTTGCTAACCTTGGCTCCAATCTTTATCATTCCAGAGTAAAGCCTTGGCTACACAATTATTGCGATATATTGAAAAAGAGCTTCGGTTGCATGTTGGCGCAACTCAAAAAAGTGGTGGTTTACACGTCGAGATAGTTAAAAGTGCATAAGAAGAATTATCCTACTCATGATCTCGAGTTTAGTACAGTTGTGTTCATGTTGAAGTGTTTGCATCATTACCTCTACAGTAAGAAGTTTGAGTATTTTTGGATCACAAATCGCTCAAGTACGTATTTACCCAATGTGACTTGAATATGCATCAGCAGAGGTGGATGGAATACCTAGATAAGTACAATTTCAATTTAGAGTATCATCCCATGAAGGAACATATGGTAGCGGATGTATTGAGTTGCAAGACTCGATTGTCTCTTGCTTATTTGGCAATTAAAGAATAGCAAATTATGCATGTGCTGAATGAGTTTGGGTTGGATTGCATAGAAGAAATAGAAGAAAGGTCGATGTTGTTTACAATCAAAGTTCAACTAACTTTGGTCACTCGGGTAGTTGAAGTACAACACTTTGATGATAAATCCAATACTTACCATGTATGGGTTCTTAGTGAGCATGGTCTTGATCAGTGGACCATTTTTTACGATGGCATATTGCATTTCCAAAATAGTCTTTTTGTTCCTAATTTTGTTCAAGACGAAGTTCTTCGGGAGTCTCATCATTTGTATTTGGCGGTGCATCCAGAGGGTTACCAAAATGTTCCATGACATTGTGCATCAATTTTGGTTGCACGGAATGAAGAAAGATATTGCGGAGTTTGTATCACGTTTTTAATGTATCAACAAGTGAAGGATGAACACAAGCGTCTAGGCTGGTTGCTTAAACTATTGCCCATTCCTGAGTGGAAATGGGAACAGATTACAATAGATTTCATAGTGAGTTTGCCTAAATCACGGTGTAGTTCTGATGCTATCTGCATAATTGTCGACTAAATGACAAAGTCTACTCATTTCCTTCCTATTCATACTATCAATTCAGTTGAGAAGCTATGTCGAAAATACATGCATAAAATTTTTCAGTTGCATAGGGTTCCAATATCCATTGTATTAGATTGTGACTCTAGATTATATCGTGTTATTAGTCAGGCTTCAAGAAGCGTTGGGAACCAAACTTTCTCCAGGCATAGCTTTTCACCTACAAACGGATGGTCAATCTGCATAAACCATTCAGATATTGGAAGATATGCTTCGTGCTCACATGCTTGATTTTGGCAGAAGTTGGGAAGATATAAGCCTTATTGAATTTGCTTAGGATAACAGTTATCAAGCAAGTATCAAAATGGCACCATTTGAAGCTTTATATAGGAGACTGTGTCAATCTCCAATTCATTGGGCTGAAGTAGGTGACGGGGCATTGTTGGGTCCGGAATTGGTTCAAAAGATAACCTATAATGTGCATTTGATAAAGTAAACGGCTCGAAATCATCACAGAAGTTATGTTGATGTGCAAAGGTGTCCTCAGGAATTCAAAATAGGGGAGCACGTATTTTTTAAGGCATTTTTTAAAAAGAGGATCATGCGATTCTGGAAGAAAGTAAATCTTTCACTGCATTATATAGGTCCTTGGCTTATTCTCGAGTCAATGGGCGAAGTGGTGATCGGTTGGCATTGCCACCTCAATTAGCAAAGGTTCATCTAGTCTTGCACGTATCTATGTTGCGAAAGTACTTAGGAGATCCATCTCACGTGATTGAATGTGATGATTTATATGCGGAGGATGATGTGTCATATGTGCTTCTACCGATTCGTATTTTGGATTTGAAGGAGCAAACATTGCGTAGGCATAGTATTTGTTTGGCCAAGGTATTGTGGAAGTATAACTCAAGCGAATAGATGACGTGGGAGCGTGAGGCAGAGATGCGAAGCAAGTATTTAGAGTTGTTCATTGATTCTAGTACATTATTTCTTTTTGCGTAGTATGTGTGAATTTCAGGGGTGAAATTTCCTAACGCGGGGAGCATGTAACGTCCCAAAATTCGAGTAATTTTTTTCATTTTTAATAATATTATTATTATTGTATTATAATATTCTTATTGCATAGTATGCTTGGACTCAGTATAGGATGTGTCATGTGGTGTGCATAGTCGTGTGGTATGGGGATAGCATCTAGAAGCATAGAAAATATGATGTTCGGTCAGAGTTTGACGATAGTCGCATTTAGCTGCGTACAACAAGTTTCAAACACTCAAATTTCATTCTGAAAATTGTAAAATACTTCTATTAGTCTCTATCAATGATAACAAGTATTT
Source organism: Embelia ribes (assembly GCA_001753735.1). Taxonomy (NCBI): domain Eukaryota; kingdom Viridiplantae; phylum Streptophyta; class Magnoliopsida; order Ericales; family Primulaceae; genus Embelia; species Embelia ribes. Next base: position 4,338 of record MKEJ01035728.1, read on the forward strand.
TTTCAAAAGTTTTTTACCCATAATGTGGGCTCGGGTGATAGTCTGATTCCAATAGGTCTGATCGATCCAACTAGTTGTTGGATTGATGCAAAAGTGGGAGCTAATCGATCCAACAGTAACAACTGTTGGATCAATACAACTGGGGCTTAACTGACTTGAGTGGCGTGGAATTCATATTTTTATATTATAAATTTTTATAACATTAGAAAGATAGGGAGAGAGATAGAGGGGAGTTTTGTTTCAAACTTTTGAAGCCTGATTTTATGTAGTTTGGGTGGATGTCTGCAGTCTAAAACTTGATTTTCAGGTTCCTTATTGCAAGGCCAACATTTTGAAGTAAGTATTGTTTCCCGTCTGGTTCATTTATGTTTTCTTGTTTTCCATGCACTTTTCGTATGTGAAAATAAATTTGATATTCTTGTTCCCCATCTTGCATAGATCGTTTTCTTCTATAGGTGTGTGATTACACGACTTCATCTCCTAAATCAAATTAAGGGGCAAAGAAGAAGCAATTTTTGGGCTTTTGCATAGGAAGTCTTGGGGAATCACCTGACGTTTTTCTAGGTATGGTAGACTATGAACTTGCATATAAAATTGATGACTTCTACCATATATTGACGTGATTGATACATTGTACAGGCTTGGTTATTTGACGTAGTTATATGAAGTAGAATTAACATGATTATATGGTGTATAATCTTACGTAGCTAAATTATCATGTTACTATGTGTAGAATATTATTTGCATGTTTAAAGCATAGGCGAAGCATATCATATTCATACATGTGATTGGCGTAGCATTGCTTTCATTGACTAACATGATTTTCAATGTGTTGAAAAGCAAAATTTTTAAATAAAGAAAGGCAATGTTTTGCTAAGGCATTGTTAATTTGAAAAGACTTTTCTATCATGAAATTTGTATTGTTGTAGACGTTGAGTCTTTTCATTTCTTTTCGAGACAAACAGTATCGAACTTATTAAATGCGTGGAATGAGGCTTACAGCCTTACCGTGAAAATCAGGAAACCTTATAAGGGATGATCCATTAATCATGTTACATGTGTAGTGGTGGGTTAATGAAGGCTTCAATTGCGTCACATGTATAGTGGTAGGTCCTAGAAATTTTATAAAATACTTAGAGATACTAGTCCCAACTTTTTATGCATTGTTGCGTAGTGCATAGGCGTTGTTGCATAGGTGTTGTTGCTTAGGGCATTGGCGTGCATTGCATAACATGATACATTATTGCATTCATGTTATATCTTTCTTATATGTCATGTCATTCATGTCATATATATAGTGTAGTCTATTTTTTATCAACGAGTTGATCTTTTAACCATATTGTTTTTCCTGCTTTTTCTATTATCCGTTATTTTGTAGGCGGCAGACATTAAATATCTTTAGATGCATAGAAACGTCTATACATATTTTTTATTCTTAGCAGGCATATGACAGAGACTTATTGTAAAAGTTACTTATTGTTGTTGATAGGTTATATTTTGGTGTAGCGAGAACGATATGTAGTTTATTCTTTATTTATTTTGTCAAACAGATAGCTTGAGTCATTATACTTATAAATTGACAGTTTACTGTGTTATATATATTCTTTTCTGGAGTTGGCATCGGCCTTCTTCCTTTCATTGTATTCACGCTGTTTATACATATTATTGTAGGCATGCTATATATATAATATCCATGATGATGATGCGAATGCTATAGTTATGCATAGTATTGTCTTTCAGTAGCGATTAGATGTTATAGCAATGATAGTGTAGAAATGTTCTTTTCTTCTTTATTTTTTTCCTTTCCTTTTATTTTTCCTTTCCTTTTCTTTTTTTTACTACGTTCCCAGGTCATGGATTTCGAAGCGTGACATCTGTTAGATTAATAATTTCTTGGCTGATTGTATCTCATTATTCTAGTTCTGCTTATAAGAATTCTTTTTCTAATTCATTTAATCTTGTTTCATTAATTCTAAGCATATTTAATGATATAGTTGGAATATTTGGTTTTTATGTGAATTTTTTATAAAATATGTTTCTAATTTATGCAATTTTATTATAGTTTCCTGCAAGTCTATTAAGTGTTCTTGTATTTTTAACCGATTATCATCTATATTTGATTTTAAACTAGGTGTCATTAATTTATATATTTATGGAAAATTTGTTTTCTATAGTTTTAGTTAGATCTTTTATTTTTTGAATTTTTATTTATAAATTAAATAATTTAATATCAATATTTACTGCATCATTTGTTATATATAGTTTTTCTTTTATCAAACTCATATGATTGAAAAAATTTATTTATTCGATGTTATCGATTATATATTTATATTTATTTGTAAGATTTTTGTCTAAAAATTTTATTTCTTCAAGGGATAATAGTCTTTTTAGACATAATTGGTCTAATTATTTCTATATTTTTAAGACTTTCTTTTGTTCCAAATCTTTTTAGTATAAATAAATTTGTCCAGTTTAATTGATTATTTTTTATTGTGTTAGATTCTCTTATTATTTCAAAAGGTTGAAATTTCATATCTAATTGTCTCCTGATGCGAAAAGTAGCATTAGAACCAATTTATCGTACGTTTCTAATCTTCTACTAATATTTTTATTTCAAAATCTAATCTATATATTATATCGGATAGTTTAGGCATTATAGTCTCATATCTAGGTTCATTAAGGGTATAAAATGCCAATTCTTCGCTTATACAATATAAACCTCTTGTGTTTTTATCTCTAATATTCTATTACAAATCTCTCATGTATTCATTATATAATTATTATAAACCTGCTTTGACACAAGATTTTTATGCGGAATTCTCTAAAACTCTTTCTAAACTTTTTCCCAGGTAATATGTGTAATTATACAGTTGTATGCGTAATTATACAGTTCTAGTAGATTGTTTTAATCTTCTTTTTTTTGTTCAACCAAGCCTTAATTCCAAAAATTTGGGATCGGCTAAGTAATGTGTTGAATTTGAGAATTTCACATGAAGTCATCCATTTTGGTTCTAATATCGCCAAAATACGCTATTCCCAAGGTGCAACCCGAGAACTTCCCAATAGATTACCCATTCTAATACTATTACTGCCCAATCACGCTTAATTTCGAAGTTTTTATAGGATCCGGTTCATAAGTATTAGTATAATCACACCAATGTGATGTGATTAATTTTGCTGCTCGTTAGTTACAAACTCCTTGCCCCTCCTCCATTATCCAGACTTGTGAATGTCTATATATTTAAGAGAAATACATAAGTGTAGTACTTGTAGGTTGTTTTAATAAATTTTATTAAATTTCAGGACCTATGTTGTAAATATTCTTAGTTTTATTCAGTAAAATTAAGGTATACCATATAGGGAAATATGACGAAAGATATACCATATAAATAATTAAAAAAAATTCCTACACTACTCAGGTAATAAACCCAATAAAGCTTGACCCCATATGCATAAAATGAGAGGGGCGCTCAAATCAGCGAATATAGGTCATTTCATCCAATAAGAAAAGATACGGACCACAAACTTGGGCTTGTTGATAGAGTAATCTTAAGCCCGGCCTGCACAACATATGGCTCAACCATAGGATGATAATTTTATACATTATATAAGAATCAGATTGGACATTAATATCCATGGATAAGAACAAATACTTTTTTCGAAAAGTTAAAACCATTTTATACTCTCTAAAAATATTGGGAAAATGAAAAAGAAAAAACCCTCTAAGCATACATGATATATGTATTGAATTATGGCAGACTATGTTTCTTCAAGTTTACAGCAGACATAAACTGACCAAAACCTTGTATCTCTTTCTATACATAATTATTGTCATAACCGACTCGCTTTATCTTGCCTTTAGCAACATTCTGACAATGCTTTTCGTCTTTGGCCTGGCATCGGGCGAATCGGTTACACAAGCTAGGGCCACCGTGAGAACAGCAAGCATCTGGTTCTTCACTGCGCGTGATGTTCGGCTGATATTGTTGTCCAGAATATGATCCAAATCCTTAGGTGTTCTGGAGCTGATCAGTGGGGTCCACTTGGCTAACTCGATCCCCCGGCTCACTGCAGGCCGCCCTGTCAGCAGCTCTAGCAGAATGACACCCAAGCTATACACGTTTCCGGCCATCGTCACCCTCATTGTGTATGCATATTCTGAAATGGCAAAAATAGACCCATGAAACATGAAAAGAAAACAAATTCAACGGTAGCTTTAGAGGAGGGAATAATCAACTTTAGATAATAGGAGAGGAATGTGTAAAAGAATTGCATTTGATACAACGAGGGAAATGTTTTTTATTTCCTCAAAAAAAAAAAAAGGTCAAATGTTCTCCAAAACAAGTTTTTGCAGAGTATTTATTAAAGCAACATGCTAAGCAAAGACACAAAAGGACCCTTCTTAGAGACTTTGAGAAACTAAAAAATGTTGGTTTATAAAGTTCTTGGTGCTTACATTGTCTAAAAGAAGTAAAACTCTATTCAGCATAAATGAAGTTCCGAAATCATAAACAGTACTTTCAACAAGGTGTTAATCTCGAAAAACAGAAACTGTTAGTTTCTGAAACCAACTTCGCTTGAGGGTTTCTCGAACTTTTGAGTCGTCGAAACAAAGATCAAACAGAATAAGATATATTGATCCAGAAAAAACTGTAATATATAGAACTCATGTTCTCAAAAGTTTAAAAGGATAAAATGGTGGTCAATCACACCTAAATTCGCATTTTGTTATGAAAAATTGGAACACTTATCTGAATGTGGAAAAGGGATGTGCTCATAAGAGTGCTTATATAACTAGTGTTCTAGCATTCGGATAAACAAGCTTCGCATTTTAAAAGTAGTAAAATATCCAGATAAAGAGAAGGTATCCAATTATGCTCATAATTTAGCTATAAATACCAAAGAGTTATCCATATATAAGTATACAACCAAACGATCAACAGATACCGTCAGCAAAACACTGCCGAAAACTAGGTTGCAGCTCACATTACCTGGGGGAATATAACCAACCGAACCAGCAACTGCACTAAGGCTAGTGGTGTTTTTCGTAGGATCAATCAACTTCCAAAGTTCAATATCTCCAATCCTAGGCTCCTTATGTGATTTCAACAAAACACTCTTACTCGAAAGATCAAAGAGTAGAATTGGACCACTGCTACAACCATGCAGATACGCTAAACCTTGAGCCACTCCAATAGCTATACTATAACGACTAACCCAATCCAGAGGTTCTCCCAAGATTTTATTATGTAAGGCATCGAAAAGGGTGCCCATTCGTGAATACTCGTAAAAAATGTAAGCGCTATTAACTGTCAATACGTAAGCGAGTGGAGTCATTATATTTGTATTACTCAACTTGCTTAGGACTTGGAACTCTTCTCCAAACTTATCGTGGGTGCCTGCTTGGAAGAATTTTTCAGCCTCATTAAGCTTTTTAACGAAATAGCTCCTACCACTAGGCATAATGGCTTTGTAATACGTCGAGAACTTAGTTTTCAAAACGATGTTCAATGGGTTGATTATCGATTCCATTGCTTTTTTAAAGTCAATGTTCGAATGGTGAAGGGATTCGGAAGTTAAGATAGCACCCCGTATGATCTCAAGGCTCGAGAAGTCTTCAAGAGACTGAATTTGTTGCTCGCTTGTCTTATAGTAGCATTTCTGCACAAATATAGCAACAGTTGTTATGATCCCAACAGTTACAACTGCGATAACAACCGGAATGACTATTCCCATGGTCACTGTTTTTCTCTTCCTATTTAATGGCGGTGGGAGACCAGCCGTCATGTTTTTTAAATCCTTGTTTCCAGTTATATTGACGTCAATATACGAGGGGAATTTAGGAACTACTCCGGAAAGCAAATTGTTTGTGAGCTCCAATATCGTCAAGGCTGGCATCGATGCAAGAGAGTTTGGGATCGGACCCGAAAATCTGTTGTTCGAGAGATCTAAAACTTCCAACTGCCTCAACATTGCAAGTGTTTCCGGAATCGATCCTTGGAAGGAGTTACTGCTCAAATTCAGAGCGATTTGCAAATTTTGCGGCATCAATGGGATCACTCCGCTAAGCCGATTCTTCCCAAGTTCCAGTCCTATAAGAGAGTTTAATTCGCTAAAAGAATCAGGTATTGACCCACTGAGATTGTTGCTGCTCAAGTCCAAATTAGTGAGATTCTGCAAATTTGAAAACGAAGAAGGTATGGACCCATGAAGCGAATTCTGACTAATATTCAATTTTCGCAAACCTTGCATGCGGGTAATCGGAATTGGGATCTCCCCAAACAAATTATTTGATTGAAGCTTTAGTTCTTGGAGATTACTAAGATTGCCCAACTCTAAGGGCAAAACCCCAGTGAGCTTGTTGTTAGCAAGGTTCAATAGCGCTAAATTCTTACACATACCCAATCCAGGAGGTATGGATCCCGTCAAAGTGTTGTTCTCAAGCTCCAAATACATCATGTTTTGAAGGGTTTCGAAAGACAAAGACGAGATTTTCCCACTCAATAAGTTGTCACCCAATCTCAACCTAAACAAGCTCGGAGAAAACTTCTCGGGTATTGGCCCATTCAAAAGATTATAAGACAAATCCACAGTTTGCAAATTCTGTGGTGACAAAAGATCAGATGGTATCGAACCACTTAATTTATTAAAACTAAGGTCAAGATTTTTGACAAAATTTGTAAGCCCAGATGGGATAATACCCGAGAAGTAATTCATATTTGCAGCGAATCGCTTAAGGGTTTGGATACTCGAGAGAAATTTTGGAATTTCACCACTCAGATTATTTGCCGACAGAACAAACGTCTCGAGCTTCGAGAGCCCCCTAAATCGATCCGGTATCGACCCAACAAGCTTATTTGTACTGAGATCAATTGTAACCAAATTCGGGTTATTTGCTAATTCTTCTGGGATTTCACCACTAAAATAATTGCTAGAAAGATAAAGCTCCTCCAAAACAAAAGATTTCCCAAATTGGGTAGGAATAGAACCACTGAATGAATTAAACCCTAGGTCCAAAACCCTAAGAGAAATCAAATCACTAAGCCGTGAATTAATCCCACCAATTAATAAATTACCTGACAAATCCAATTTCTCCAAATTCCCAAATCCCACAAAATTAGGCAATTCCCCAATTAATTTATTCCTGCTAAAATTCAAACTCCTCAACCCAGTAATTTTACCACAATCAGAGATGAACCCATCAGGGATCAAGCTCAGGAGATTATTGGAAACATCAATGGCTTCCAGAGTGCTGAGCTGGCATAACACAGGGAGGAAGGATGAGTCGGAGAGGGAGAGAGATGGGAGAGAGATTTGGGTGATGGAGGATTGGTTAAGGGTGATATTACAAGTAACACCTTGCCATGAACATGGGTCACTGGTGATGTTGTTCCATGGGATAAGGGTGTTGTTTTGGAGGGTTTTGTAGAGAGTTTCCATGGTGGTTTTTTGATTTTGGGGGAGTTGGGATTGGAGAGAGAGGTGGAAGATGAAGATGAAGATGAGAAAGAAGAGAGTGGGGAGAGGTGCCCATTTTCTCATTTTTTTTATTTTTTTTTATTTTTTTTTATTTTTGGTTTTGGGGGTGGGGAAGAGAGAGAGATGTTTTTGAAATTCAGTTGTGTGTTTATTTTAGCTGTGTCATGTTTGTTAATGGAGGAGAAGAAAGACTGAAAGTGGGAGAGGGAAACAAGTGTCAACCAAGGAGACTAGAAGATAGTGATACTTTATAAAAATAAGGGTAAATTACACTTTGTCCCCTTCAAGTTTCTAAAGATTTCAGATTTTACCTCTGATGATGCACTGGAAATTATACTTTTCTCCCCACTCGCAACTCAAGTTTGATTTTCATGTGAAAGGAACATATTTCTCTTTAAGTTATTGCATTATTCTATTAATTTAGAAGATGATATGAGGTAAGATTAAATAAAGATAATCACCTTTTAAGAAAATTTGTATCATCCTATTTTCGTCCTAAATTAATAGTCTTGTTTGAATTTTCACTCGAATTAAGAACAAATCAGTTAGAGTGGTTGAAACATTTAATTACTTGCTTATTTTATTAAAATACCCTTCATTGGAAATGTGAAAATTTTTGTTTGTATACAAAAATTATATTTAATGAGGGTATATGAGTAAAATGATTATTTTGATTACTTTGAAATAAGGAAATTTGCCTATACTATAATATGGAACAAACAAAAAAGGAAATATGGCCTATTAAAATAAGACGGATGGAATATTGCTTATACAATATGATCTTTTAACAAATCATAACAAAAAGCTAGATATGTGATACTTTTTAAGGGGTACTTTCGTAATTTCTTGAGTTGTGTATAAAAACCAATCTCACTTTCACTTCATCTTCGCAATATTTTGAAGGTAAAGCACAATGAATATAAAACCTTAAGCCGGACAGTAATTTCAAAGATTGCAAGGGATTTTTCGAAATGATCAGAAATCTTGTGAGGTAAAGTGTAAATTTACTAAAAAAAATAATTAAGAAATTTCATTTTGAAACTATAGGTAAAATAAATAATTGTAACTTTATTTAGAATTAGTGAAAATTAGCAAATGTATATGCATTTCATTTAAGTTAAAAAGATGGGTTTGCATGAATTTAATTACATTGAACAGATAATCCAATCCCAGACAATCAATCCAGTATATAGCGCAGTTAGGAAAATTGCACCATGGTATTATTGGGACGTACTAGACTATTGATTCACTTATTTATTTTGATATTTAAATATAGATTGAAAATTTAAAAAATTCCTTACTTTTAACAAGAAATTCCCACTTGTAGAAAATGGTTAGATTCAGTGTGGGAAGACTTGGAATCAGCCCTGTTGACATTGACTAATACAAAATTCGCATGCATATATTCAATGTTTCCTTCGTGGAAAGAACACGTTATAGGAGGACAAGTTGGACTGAAACTGCATGGTATAGGTGCTGGACAATAGCACATTCGGTCAATTAATTTTTCAATCAACGTTGAAATTAAATAATTTTTTTATTTAATTATTTTTTTAAATTAATTTTATTTAATTTCAGTCATTGATTTAAAAATCAATTTCTAAAATACGCCAAACAAGAACTACTCACCACTCCTGTCACTCAGTCTTTTTCTATGCAGACTCATTGCTCTCCAATCACAGTAATAAAATGGTCGACTAGCAAGTCTTCGTTGGGCCCTATAGCAATGGAAAATAGCACTACAAAGACCAGGAAACTTCAATATATTTTTTTCATCATTATATATTTTGATATTACATTGTCATTAATGAATATTATTATCATCCAAATTTTCATCAAATCTTTTGGTTTGGGGAAAAAGATATTATGCTCTTCTTGTTTTGTTTTTTGGCCTTTTGCATCTCGGTGTGTTATCTCGACGAATTAATGTTCCATATGTTAATAACTATGGCACAATACAAACATTCTACATTGGAATAGAACTCTTTCACTAACACCCGAAAAGAATGCTATATCGGTCACCCCTTCCCCTTTTGCTTATTAAAGAATAC
>MKEJ01035733.1:9891-21227 GCA_001753735.1 Embelia ribes
CTGCGGAGGCTGGAGACGGGGTTGAGGCCGCGGTTCAGGTACAATCAATCTTTTCCGAGAATGCCTCTATAGGAGTTCTTCTCGAGGGACTTATTCTCAGATTTAATGAAGCAAAGATATTTAGAAGTGGCCGGATGCAAATCTCTCGCATCCCCAATGTTTCTAGTGGTCCACCTGCTGCAAGACATGAAACAACCACTTCATGGGATTGGATAATTCAAGGGCTTGATTTTCACATCTGCATGCCATTCAGGTTGCATTTGCGTGCCATTGATGATGCTGTTGAGGATATGTTGAGAGCTCTGAAGCTAATATCTGCTGCTAAAACCAGTTTGATCTTTCCAGTGAAAAAAGAAAGTTCGGAAGTTAAAAAGCATTCGAGTAGAATTGGATGTGTCAAGTTTTCCATTCGTAAACTAACTTTTGAGATTGAGGAAGAACCATTGCAGGGTTGGCTTGATGAACATTATCGACTGATGAAGAATGAGGCTTGTGAATCAGCTGTCAGGTTGAAATTTCTGGATGACATCGTCTCAAGAGGCAGCAATTCTCCTGGAAATGGTGAAACTAAGGATTTGAATAATGATAGTAAGATCCTTCATAGTGGAGAGGCAATTGATCTCCAAGATGCTTTAACAATCCAGAAACTGAAAGAGGTGATGTATAAGCAATCATTCAGAAATTACTACTGTGCATGTCAAAATCTGGTGCCTTCTGAGGGATCGGGTGCTTGCAGCAAAGGTTTTCAGGCTGGTTTCAAGCCTAGCACTTCCAGGACTTCTCTGTTTTCCGTCTCTGCTACTGAATTGGATCTATGCTTGACACGAATTGAAGGTGGTGATGCTGGAGTGATAGAGGTTATACAGAAGCTTGATCCTGTTAGTCGAGAATATAATATACCATTTTCTCGACTTTATGGCAGTAATGTCCTTCTTCGCACTGGCTCACTTGTAGTTCAAATAAGAAACTACACGCAACCTCTTCTTGCTGGAACTTCTGGTAGATGCGAAGGTCGAATTGTGCTAGCTCAACAGGTCAATTTTTTGTTTAACTTTGATATTATTCTCTTTATGAATTTTTCCTTATCTTGAGTTTCCTAGTTTAGCAGTTTTTACGTGTGGATCTGCTCTTTTTTTTGTTACGGTTGATTCTGAGAGTAATTTTTGTCTTCAAGTATATTGCAGTGGAATTAAAGAAACGGCTGTTGTTATTTTCACAGCTTCACCTGACAGTGATAACTTAAATATCTGAAACTGACAAGACTATGTATACCATTTGTTGTCCTGTCAAATTGAGTTATCTGGTGGTTTGTTATGATCTTTTGCACTGGTGACAGGAATATCTTTTAAGGTTCTTACATGATATTTCATGTATTTTCATAGCTTCTGTTCAAGGTGTACTGCATTTTTTGTTGTGGTTGCTGCAAGTTCAAGAGTCGCATATCTGCTAAGACCGTTTACTTCTTATTTCTTTTGAATTTTGTGATGAAAGGAGCTTTACTTGTATATTCTAGTTTTACTGGATGACTTTCACTCATGTAAAGGAAATGGGTCAGGGACAGTAACTAAGAATCAGAACGAAAGGCCTCTTGGCCATTTGGTAGCTGGTATTGTATCACGCTTCAATCATGGAGTTTAATTCCATTCTTGGTCTTGCGTAACCTGTGTATTGCTTTTCCAAAATTTTTTAAAAATAAGGCAAAGAAAATTTTAAAGCCTGAGAAATTTGTTTTATTAGTTTCCTTATCAAGTTTGTGTTTTAGTACTGTCCTTGTGTCGAAAGTCAAGATTACAAGGATGAAGAAAAATTTATCCCCTTACTCCCTCCTCATGTCGACAGTCAAGATTACAAGGATGAAGAAAGTTGGCCAAGGTCAGAAAAAGTACCATTTGACATTGGCAAAAAAGTGGAGCTATCCATCCGAAAAATGATTGGCGCTTGGGAAGAAGTAAAATTTTTCCAAACTTTTCAAGTCAAGTGATTTTTGTTTCGAGGGTTATTTAACTGTACTGGAAAATCGTAACATTCGTGCACAGTTACCTTTTAAAAATTATCTTTCTTGCAAATTTACTGCATCATAATTAACTCATGATTGGAGCATGTGGCTGAAAAAATCTCACTTTATTGCAGGCCACTCGTTTTCAGCCCCAAATTACCCAAGATGTCTTTGTAGGGAGATGGAGGAAGGTCTGTATGTGTCGTTCAGCCAGTGGTACTACACCACCAATTAAAACATATTCAGATTTGCCTATACATTTTCAGAAAGCTGAAATTTCCTTTGGAGTTGGGTATGAGCCATCTTTTGCTGATATCAGTTATGCTTTTAGTGTAGCTTTTCGTAGAGCAAACCTAAGTATTAGGAACCCTAGTGCTTCAGATGTTCAGCCACCTAAAAAGGAACGAAGCTTGCCTTGGTGGGATGATATGAGAAACTACGTTCATGGTAAAATAACCTTAATTATGTCAGAGACCAGGTGGAATGTGCTTGCGACTATTGATCCTTATGAAAAGTCTGAAAAAGTTCAAATTGTTTCTGGTCATATGGAAATTCAACAGTCAGATGGCCGTGTATATTGTTCAGCAAAGGATTTTAAGATTTTCTTGAGCAGTTTGGAGATTTTGCTAAAGAATAGCAGCTTAAAACTGCCTACCAATAGACCTGTTTGTTTCATGACAGCCCCATCCTTTGCTCTCGAAGTGACAATGGATTGGGAATGTGATTCAGGTAACCCAATGAATCATTACTTGTTTGCACTCCCCAATGAAGGTGGGCCCCGTGACAAAGTTTTTGATCCCTTCAGATCCACATCTCTTTCCCTAAGGTGGGATTTCTCACTGAGCCCCACTCTTTCCTCATGCGAGAATCCATTACAATCATCGACAATGGGCAGTGATATCGTCACTGATGGTGCTAAGCCGGACAACATTTCTACTAATTCACCAGTAATGGTTCTTGGTGCTCATGATTTGGCATGGTTAATTAAATTCTGGAACATGAATTACCTTCCTCCACAAAAATTGCGATCCTTTTCACGATGGCCCCGTTTTGGAGTTCCTAGAATTCCAAGGTCAGGAAATCTGTCTTTAGACAGAGTGATGACTGAATTTATGTTCCGAATTGATATCACTCCAATACTAATTAGAAACATGCCTCTAGATGATGACGATCCGGCAAAGGGATTGGCATTTAAGATGGCAAAACTTAAGTACGAACTCTGTTTCTGTCGTGGTAAACAAAGATATACCTTTGAAACTAAGCGTGATCCTCTTGACCTTGTCTACCAGGGTCTTGATCTTCACATGCCCAAAGCGTTTATAAATAGGGAAGATAGCACGAGTGTGGCACATTTAATTCCGATGAAAAGGAGAAGTTCCAAGTCAATGGACAGAAATAATGAAAAATCTGGTTCTACTCACACTGAGAAGCACCGGGATGATGAATTTCTGTTAACATCTGATTATTTCACAATCAGACGGCAATCGCCAAAGGCTGACCCTGTAACCTTATTAGCATGGCAGGAATCTGGAAGAAAAAATCCTGAGATGACTTATGTCAGGTCTGAGTTCGAAAATGGGAGTGAGAGTGATGAGCATACACGATCTGACCCTAGTGATGATGATGGTTATAACGTGGTAATAGCTGACAACTGCCAGCGCATTTTTGTGTAGGGACTCAAGCTTTTGTGGACACTTGAGAATAGAGATGCTGTTTGGTCCTGGGTTGGTGGAATATCTAAGGCATTTGAAGCTCCAACGGCTTCTCCTTCTAGACAGTATGCTCAAAGGAAGTTGCTTGCGAATAAACAGGTTGTTAGTAGACCTGAAACGTCTGCAGGTGATAAGTCTAGTAACCCTTTGAATAGTCAAGTTTCCGCTTCCACTTCACTACCTGGAAAAGTTTCAGGATCTCTTTCATCTCCTTCACATGCAATTACGGAGAACTCACCCTTTGGTAAAGCTGGTAAGTACTGAGAAAATCATCAATTATTTTAAGCTTCCGTTATAAATTCTCTACAATTTATATATTTGTATTTGAACATGCTTATTTTTCAGTTTATGTCATTTACTAACTATATTTTCCCATAAGCCTCTCATTCATTGTAATATCAGCTAGGAAGAACGGATACTCTAAAGGGTGCAAGTACACATCTTTGAGACACTTAAACTACGTTGGATGGAGACTTTGCATGGCATCGAATAACTTGTTTGAAAATTGAATCTGAAATGGAAGCATGATGATTATTCTTTTATTTTGTTTACTAAACATATATTTTTTTGAATGATCTTTTTGATTTGTAATTATATTTATTATTAGTTCTGGTTCAGTATCTTATTTTAACAACCGTGCGTTATATCTGGGCTTGATGAAATGATGTTACTTTTGCATCTTGAATGACCTCTAAATTTGAAATGCAGTACTATATTCCTCATAAAAGAATGTTCCTTATTGAGAAAAATTGCTACTTAAATGTTGGCAAACAATTCTTTTTCCGCAACCCAATTTATTATAATTACTATTAGTATTTATTGTTATTACTATTTTTTTATTGTTGGAAAAAAAAATGCTGTATTTCATATGGGGTGCGTTGTATGAATTTTTATTTGAAGTTTAGGATATCAGCACTTACAATTCTTCTAAGCTTTTTTATTGCGAAGGCTTTGATTGTGGAGGTGTTATTTTTCTTTTCTAGCTGCTAAGGCTGGAAGCAGTGAGGATTCTGAGGAGGGGACTCGTCATTTCATGGTGAACATTATAGAGCCACAGTTCAATCTTCATTCTGAAGAAGCAAATGTAAGTTGTATAGGAAATGTGTGATTGAAAATTTATTTTACATAACCTTTTCATGTTTCTCCTTTTATTTTTCTCCTCCATCTTCGTTATCATATTTCTTTTCTCTATTTGGTGGATAAAATTGTTTCTTAAAAGTTTTATTTGTCCGTTATTTTTCTATCCTCTTCAGCTATGCATTTGTTGTACATTCTGTAAGCTTCTTGCTCTTGCGCATACTTGGAATTACTTCCTGTTTGGTACTTCTTTCATTGAGTATTGATTGTTGCATCTTTTTGTTTAGCAATTGATTGTTGCTACTTTCTTTGTTTAGCATGATCATCTGCTTTGGTTTCTTTTGCCCCTAGTGAATGGTTCCTATTTAGGAGACAATATTGAGAATCTGTATGCTGATTTAGCACCTTAGAATCTTCTGATATGTCACATTGTGACCAAGAATCTGAGTTTCTTGGTTTACAATTTCTAAATTGGCTGATTTTGACCATATTCTGCTTGAGTTACTTGTTGAGTAATAGTTATTATCATTGTTCTCAAAAAATTTGGTTAAGCTTAGGTTTAGTTATATAACTAGAGTGTATCCCATGCTATGCACGAGTAATGTTAATAACTATTATATATTATATTTTATTGAATTATTGATATATTTTTTATTCCCATTATTATCTTTGCTAATTTTTGTATATCTAAACTTATGGTTGCCTTGATAATAAATTTGGTTGTTGAAATTTGGATCTTATCTTAGATATTAAGAATTGTAATAATTTGTAAAATATGCATGCTTGTGAAAAGGAGGATAATTTGCCAAAATGATGTGATTTTTGTTAATACTTTTATTACTTTTACTAATTTTACAAAAATAAAATAAAATAAAATAAAATAAAAAAATAATAAAAAAAAATTGTATAGTTAACATAAAGAGAACTGTGTTTTGATTGTTTTACGTGGTAATGTTCGGTTAATTGCATTATTTATTACTACTCTTATTCGGTTTAAGTTCTAAATTTCCATTTTGATAGGTTTCTTTAGCATAAATCATTTTTTAATTTTGATATTTTCTTTCTAATGTCTTTTATTGGTTTGGAGCTACCATTGACCATGTGTTTTATTTAATTGTTTCTATTTTTTTGCCTCAGTTTCCTCTTTATTTCTTTGAATTAATTTTTTATACATGTTAACCAATTTGGAAAAAGCTTATCTAAGGGGACAAAACCCACTTTAATGAGACACTTTTCATAACCTAAGGAACCTAAAATAAAATTCGAACTTTTATCATGTACTAGAATTAGGGCTGCACCATGCATGAATTTATCAAAATGTCGTTTTGGATTTCTATTGGGATTCTGTAGGGTGAAACTCAATGAAGTTGGAGTTTCCTCTTAGAAAATAAGTTTTCTTTAAAGTTTCCTTTATCTCCATTGGATCTTTTTATAGTCAAAGAAATTTAGCCATAAAATATCTACGTGGAAGATAGTACAAAGTATGCAAACTTTCAACTAGTATATGGAAATACATAAATAAAATTTGCTAAAAGAAAAAAATTTTATACAAACAATAGGATGAAAAGTTAGATTCTTTTCCACAACTTACATTTTTTAGTTTTCTTATGTTTTGATTTTTGAGTTTTCTGATATATTGGTTATAAATTTTGTGAAATATTGATTTTTCATTTTTGTTATGATTTAGTTTTTGAAAAAAAAAATGCTAACAACATAATTTGCTAAATAGGGAAAAAAATACAAATGATAGGAAGAAAATTTGATTTTGTTACTCCATAACTTAGTGGTTTTTAGTTTCTTATGTTTTGATTTTTAGTTTTCTTATTATTTTGTTACATAAGTTGTATTGTGTTTTGATTTTTTAATTTTCTTATATTTGGTTTTTAAATTTTGTTAAGTTTTTTACCCCGTTTATACATATACATGAACTGCTTTATGGGAAAAAAACACAAATAATAGGAATAAATTTGCTAAAACAAAAAAAAATACAAACAACATGATGAAAAATTGGATTCTTTTTCTGTAACTTAAATTGTTTTACTTTTCTTATATTTTGATTTTTTATTTTTCTAATGTTTTGGTTATAAAGTTTGTTAAATTTTGATTGGGAAAAAAACACAAACAATAGAAAGAAAACTAAATTTGTTGCTCCATAACTTAGTGATTTTTTTTTGTTTGTGCTTGCTTCTCATTTGATTTTTCAGTTTTCTTATGATTTGATTATATAAATTGTGTTATATTTTGATTTTTCAGTTTTCTTATGATTTGGATGTTAAATTGTATAGGTTTTTTTTTTCCAGTTTATACATGCAGCAACTGCTCTATGGAATAAAAACATAACAACATAAATAAATTTGCTAAAAGAAAATAATATGAACAATATGATGAAAAATTGGATTCTTTCTTCTTAATTTAACTATTTTTAGTTTTTTTTATATTTTGATTTCTGAATTTTCTAATATTTTAGTTATAAATTTTGTTAAGTTTTGATTTTACGGTTTTGTTATGATTTAGTTCTTTGAGAAAAAATAAAAATAATAGGATTTGCTAAAGAGAAAAAAACATAGACAATAGGAAGAAAATTTGAATTTGTTAACCTATAACTTAGTGGTTTTTAGTTTTCTTATGATTTTGTTATATAACTTATATTATGTTTTGATTTTTCAATCTTCTTATGATTTGGTGGTTAAATTGTGTTTTTTCCAATTTATACATGAAGGAACTACTCTATGGAAGAAGCATAAACAATATGAATAAATTTGTTAACAAAAAAAAAAAAAAAATGCAAACAATAGATAGAATAATTGAATTCTTTTTCTCCATAACTTTATTTCCTTTTTTATGTATCGCCACCAATTTTCTTTAATCATGTGTATATGTAAATAGAGATTATGAATAATGATAGTGGAGTGATTTTAGGGGAATTTTTATACCCTATGACCATTATAATGGTTATTTTATATTCTTTTTTTGTCAAACATTATATCTTTTTATTGTCAAAGAAATCTAGCCTTTAAAAAGTACACGGGGCAAAATATTATGACGCAATCATATATTTTATATATGGTATAGATATATAAGCTGGTGCTTTAACTTATACCTTGGAACTATCTTACCTTTGAACGTGATTGGGGAAAATTCAGATTTGCTTGTATTTTTGTTATTAATTTTTCTTGTTACTAGTTGATTTCATTAGTTTGGCATATTACTCCGCCAATGTGCCATCCTTGTATTCGACATGCTTGGGTTGTGGGGAAGACACCAGAGTCCAGATGTAGTTCTTTAGTATTGCTCTCTTAAGATGAGTTCTGAGCTGCTACCACAAGGGTCGAGAGAGGAGAAATAATAGTGTTTGTGTTTAGAGGTTTCAACAATTATGCTGAAGAGCAACATTATATTTTCTCTTTATTTATGGTTAAAGGAGAGTCTTCCTTTAAATGAGGATGTTATGTAATTTTTCTGTGTAACTTGTTTATGTAAGGGTTTGCCCTCTTCTTTGGAGCTGTTTTCTAATACATATTTAGCAATTAAAAAACTTTACAAAAAAATAGGTTCTGCAGAGAGTTGATTGTGCCTCCTTGTGATGTGTGACCCTACAGCTGATTAGCCTATGAAGACACTGGATTTTCCTTTTTCAACTAATGCCCACAAGATTTTGAGAGTGAGGCTCTTGCTGTCTGGAGTCTGGACTCTGGATCATGGCATATACATTCATCTGTTTTTTGTTAATCTGTCATTTCCATTTTTTAAACTTCATAATTATCTGTCCATTATAAAGTTCTTACAAGGTTACATGAGGTCAGGAGTTTCAGCCATAATATATTAATGTATACCTCACTCCGTTTTGTTTATGGTGCTTTGGTCTTTGGGCAGGGTAGATTTCTGCTTGCTGCTGTTAGTGGTCGTGTTTTAGCCCGATCTTTCCATTCAGTCCTTCATGTTGGCTATGACGTGCTTGAGCAAGCCCTTGGAACTGGAAATATAAATGTTCCAGAAAATCAACCTGAGATGACTTGGAACCGCAAGGAATTCTCTGTGATGTTAGAGCATGTGCAGGCTCATGTTGCACCCACAGATGTTGACCCAGGAGCTGGTTTGCAGTGGCTACCAAAAATTTGTAGAAGTTCTCCAAAAATAAAACGCACTGGTGCTTTACTTGAAAGAGTGTTTACGCCTTGCGATATGTACTTTCAGTACAGAAGACACAAAGCTGGAACTGCAGACTTGAAGGTGGACTACTGATTCTTCCTTTTTGCCTCTGTATATTTAAATTACTTCACAATGCTTGTTAAAATTCTTTTATTTTTATTCTAAAAGGTTTTCGGGTTAATTTGTGCTGTAGATGAAGCCCTTGAAAGAGCTCACCTTCAATTCTCATAATATTACGGCAACAATGACATCTCGACAGTTCCAGGTTATGCTTGATGTGTTGACCAATCTTCTCTTTGCACGGCTTCCTAAGTAAGGATACTATTTTTCTCTCGGTCCCTTTTTGGAATGTCTTTACTTGTCTTCTTCCAATTTATAATGCTTGTAGTGGCCTTCTGCTTTTATTCTTTATTATTACTTTTTGGTATGTAAATGCATGTAACTTAGTATCTTATTAGGCTAAGTAATGGCATATTGAGCTTTGTGTCATCCTGTTGATGTTTAGGGGCATCGGGAATAGATTTGGAAATAACTAATAGTAGTATTATTCTGCTTGAAAACGCGAACAAAATTTATAATTTAATTCTACTTCGGTCTATATATAGTACTTGCATCTATATATGCCTTTTTTTTTTTATCATAGCTTTTGAATAGTTCCAGTCGAAAACTGTACCGGGGTGGTGGTATAATGTGGTCTCTTTCTACATTTGGACTAATATGACTAATGTTTAAAATAGGCCGCGGAAAAGTAATCTGTTGTGTCCTGCTGAAGATGATGAAGATGTCAAAGAGGTGGCAGATGAGGTAGTTCCAGATGGCGTTGAAGAGGTAGAACTTGCAAAAATCGAACTTGAAAAGAAAGAACGGGCACAGAAATTGCTCCTAGGCGACATTAGGAATTTGTCTGCACATGGCGATATTATTGGAGATGTATGTCTTCAACAAGAAGCCGACCTATGGATGATAACCAGTGGAAGATCCACACTGGTGAGTTTTGGAGTTTTAAGTAATGCTATAAGCCTTCATTTCAAATTTATTGTGTTTCCTATCCAGCTATTAATAGGGACAGTTTCAAGCTGGTATCTTCCTAGGGGTAAACTTTTTTCAGTTATTATATTTGCTTATTAACTTATTAAGTATACTTTCGATTCATTCTATGATTGAAGTGAAGTGTTGGCTTCATACATACTGTTCTCCGGAGTGTATTAGTCACTACCCAATTTCTATCTTCAATTTCGATGAATTCTCCAAATTCAATATTGTTTCATGGGAGTCATGTGACTAATTTAGAATTCCATTATCCTAGCAATTGTCCCATAAGTCATATCAAGTTTGTGTAGGTGCATGCATTCAACATGAATGAATATAGCTCTTGCTGACAAGGGGTTTGCTTCTTTGTTGTTGATAATCAGGAAGGTTGTTATTTCTGACACACATCTAGGTGCATTTCTTGGTTGCCAAAAGATTGCCCATTGTTAAGATTCAAATCACAGTCATGTCTTTGCCTGAAGGGATCTTATGCAACTTCAATTTTATCGCGATTTCTTGTCTTTTTGGTCATTGCTCTGTGCTGATTCTTTCGCCCATCTGACTTTGAGCTCTAAATTTCATGCCTTCAGGTGCAAGGACTAAAGAAAGAGCTTGTTGAGGCAAAGCGGTTGCGAAAGGCTGCTTCTGCTTCGTTAAGGAAGACTCTGCAGAAAGCTGCACAGCTACGCCTAATGGAAAAGGAGAAAAACAAAACTCCATCTTGTGCTATGCGTATTTCTATGAAAATGAACAAAATAGTTTGGAGCATGTTTGCGGATGGTAAATCTTTTGCTGAAGCTGAGATAAACGACATGGTGAGTGCCCATACAGTAAAGTTTATCTTGCTAGAATATTTCCAGGTTGTTGAACCAAAATTGGCAAACCAAGAGGGGGTGAATTGGTTTTCTTTAAAAAATTCCTTTTTAAAAAGTGTGACGAGACATGCAATATGAACAAGCGATAATAATAAGAATGTACTTGAAAAATAAAGTGCAAGAAAGAAATACGACACTGCGTGATATATTTGTTCAACAATAATCTTTTCCGACAATGAATTTTGTAGGACTCCTACATCCACTCTTCAAATTTGTACGCCTTGAGTTCCCTTTAGTATGAAATGTAAATCTTTACACCCTAAAGGACCAGTTAGTCTTTTGGGTCCTAACCGTAACCTAAACCAAGTAGATTCTAACCCTTGAGTTACCCGAGTTTCCTAGTTTGAGCTTGTTCTCACAACCCAAGCACAATTCCTCTCAAACTACCCGAAACTCACTCAAAAGAGAAATTGGAAGCTTATGAACTACTTCCAAAGATTACAACAAAGTTTAATATGAAAATTTCACTCAAATAAACCCTTACAAACTGATATCAAA
>MKEJ01035741.1:0-16202 GCA_001753735.1 Embelia ribes
TTTTCGGGGCGTGACAATGTGCTTTGCCGATCGTGATGGAAAGTAATAGAATGGATCCTTATTTTATCACTATGTGAACCATCTTTTGGATCAATATCCAAATATTAACCCTTTGTGAGTTAGAACTATGTTATAAAGTCAATGTTAGATGTTGTTACTTTAGCATGTTATCTAAAGACCATGATTGATTCGGTCCAGAAGAGCATGTCTAGGAAATCAATCTAGATTAGATGGAATAATATGAGTGTTTGAGGGAAAATCATTTGACATCTCACTAATAATTTGGTGCTTCATAGCTTGAGCATTGTATTGATATTCATTTTCAATATAATTATGAGCACATATGTATTAGTGGTTTAACATGGTTCTGTATTTATATATACACGAGGGATTAGAGATGTTAAATCTAGTGTTGATGAAATGATTTTGGGTTAGCGAAATTGAGTTGTAGTATTACGTTAGTAAGATAGTGACTTAATATGATATTCCTCACAGTTACCTTCTCGAAAAGTTGCACACTCCATTTTCCAGTATGATGATGAAAATAAGAGATTAGAGATTAATTGGCTAAGTGTTATGATATTTTAAGTTTGCGAGCGGGAGATGTTACATGGGGATCTTGGTGCGTCCACATGACATCATAATTAGATACTTATTTATGTGATAATTCTAATTAATTATCTTAGTAATAATGTTATATTTGTCTTGGTGATGATTATAATTCTAATTAATTATCTTAGTTATAATGTTGTATTTGTCTTGGTGATGATTATAATATCTTTGTGATATTACTTTCATAAGATAAGTAGGCTAATTTGAATAGAATTATGATGGCCGATATCTTATTAAGACATCAATATATATACAACTCTTGTGGTGGAGAAAATGATTAATCATCATAAAATATATTTTATATTTCTCTCTTGTTTCTCTGGCACTATCAAAGCCTTAGGATCTTGTAAGGTGTGAGCTAGGTATACAACTCTGACAGTGGAATATAATCAAAGATAAAGCAAGCACCATAACTTTTCTAGAATCATGCGTCGTTAATTGAAATTAGTGGATAATATGAGAGTTGACATAAACTAAACAATGTTTCTATTACATCACACGCATTTAAAGATCTATTTATGATTTTCGTTGATTAGGAAATAAGAATAGATTGCCTAAAAAGAAAACAAAAAATTTTATTTTCTATAATAGTGAAATATGAGTAATCACAACTTGTAAAATCAGTGAATAGCAATTTAATTGTGGCACTTTCATTGGTACGATATGTGATAGCATGATAGTGATATGTGGCCTGTAAAAAAGAATCAAGGAATCGAAAATCGATGCGAATCCTCGGATAGATCGGACCCAACAAAATCAGATATCAGTTGCATGTGCTTCAAGAAGTTAGTCAACGAATGAAAGTTAATATAATTAATTGAACTATGTTTCTACAATATTACAAGCAATCATAGATTTATTTCATTGATTAGGACTAAAAATATATGATATCGTGATGTCGTAAATTCCAATAGTGTTATATTGATTTTGTCGTCTGCTAATCGAAGATGGACATTCACTACCAGAAAATATCGAGATAGAAACGGAATTTTGCAATTGGATCAAATTAGAATGGAATTAGGAATGAAAAAAGATCTTGTATAATTAGAAATGGAAATTGAAAGGGAAACCAGATACAGATGAAATCTGTAACAAATTCCATCGCAAACGGATTTAGAAATGGAAACGTGCATCGAATTTAGAAAGAGAGTTTTAGAAACGAATTTAGGAACAGATAATAGAGGCAAAATTTTTCAAATTGGAACTATTTCTTCCGTTGCAAATTAGCGATAGATTGATAAGTCCGTTGTTAAACATTTACTACGGCCTAGACAGAAACAAAAAAGTCATCCGTTGCAAAATTCGTTTCAAAGTTGGTCACTAACAGATTTAGGAACGAATGATTTCTTTTCAGTTGGCCAGTTTTCTGGTGGTGATTCTAAACGAGTTTATATATATATATATATCAAATTTATAACCCAAAGAAATAAAAATTAATCGTTGGATGTCTGCTCAAAGAATCTGAATACATGAATCAGATTTTCAATTACGGTCTAACGATCTAGGCTTCAGGATGCATTTACACGTATGCATAAAATTTTACATAAAGAATTAAGTACGTACCCAGGGACGACGGGGTACATTGTGTTACCCCAGTCGTTCTTGACCTGGTGAATATCGGTATGACATATTCCCCAGTACAAGATCTCGATGGTGACATCGTTAACGCCATTTTCCCTGTATAAAGGACATAGATAACATAGAAAACTATCATTATATATCATGTTATTGCAGAATCATGTACAGCTAAAAGTCATCAACATCAAATGTTGTTATGGTAACTCTTATTAATACCAGTGAGGCATAACAAAAGACTACTCCTTACACCAAATTGTGTGTGCCAATAAAGCTTTTTATGATTACCCACATATTTATTGTATGTGAAATTATTTATGCAAGAATTAGGGGTGTACATGCTCCCAATCTAACGATCCTTACTTTTCAAGACCAGAAACAATTTGCTAAATTTCAGCTTGGTTCAGTCCTCAACAGTTCGGATCGAATTCGGTCCGATTTTCGGTTTCGTGAGTTTCCAAGATTTTATTTTGAACTGATCTAATCAACTTACAAAACCTAATCAACTTATGCCATTATGTCAATAGTTATTAATTACATACAAACTTAATACATAACCATTATGTCAATATCTATTAATTAGATACAAAATTTATACAGAACTATCTAGTTATAGAAGCAATTTAACCAAAATAATGAAATATTCTAACATAACTTCTTACATACTAGTATTTTTCCCCCCAGAATAACATCACGATACTACTTTTCTTCAAACAAATATCCTAATAACTTCTCCACAAAAAGAATATATTCGTAGGTTTCTATACAAAACGAGCAACTTCATAGAGTTTCTTTCTAAAACGAATATTCAAGCTGTAGATGAGTATATTTTTTATTTTTTTTATATTATTTATATAGGTATGCATATAAAATAATATATATAAAATAATTTATTTTAAATCGGTCCCGATCCAAGCCTATATACGTATCGGATCGATCCAAGCTTATATCCGGATCGGTCCGATTCTAGATTGCATTCTTCTAATTCGAGACTTGGCTTGTAAATCACGATTCCTAACAGATCGGTGCCGATTTGAGAACACGCCAATTCAGATCACATTTTTTTTAGCATAGTAAATAGTCAATCTCGGATTAATTTTCAGTTCTCATTTCTGTTGCACAACACTAGCACTAAATAGTTTGTATTCACAACATTATTCTTACTCGAAAAAGGTCGCCAAAAGCCAAAGAAATAGGAAATGGACTTTTTGTCCTTAAAACTGAGTTTTGAATTTTCGGCTAAACACTTGTATCAAGCTCATATTATATATTCCAAAATTTAATAAGCAAAACAACCAATGGTGTCGTGGTGTAGTTGGTTATCACGTCAGTCTAACACACTGAAGGTCTCCGGTTCGAACCCGGGCGAAGCCATTTTATATCTACTTTTTTTTTCAAACCTATTTCATTTTAGATTTAAGCCAGAATTCCAGCTACAGAGAGAGAGAGAGAGAGAGAGAGAGAGAGATGGGGTTGCTATCGCACAGAGTAAAGAAAAATGACATTGTAGAGGGAGACCATATCTACACTTGGAGAGCCCTTTTTGCTTACTCCCATCATGGTCGTTCCTCATCTTCCTCTGTTCTGATTATCTCTTTATTATCATTCTCCATTGTTTGTTTTACATCGATTGTTTGGATAATTGCAAAATTAGCCATTGTCTTTGCAATGCTTGATCAGTAATTAATTTTGCATTTTTTCGCAAATTGCTAGATGACTATCCTTAATTTTCTAAACCTCATAATTTTCATAAAAATGTTGATGCATATTACTGTTTGTTTATTGTTACAGTTGTTTAGTCATTTGTAGATGAAAGTGAAATTTTTATTAACAAGTGAAGTGAGAAAGTAGTTAGTATAGAGTTTTTATAGTTTTAACCATTACATAAAGAGAGATGGTGAATTCTTCAGATTATAGATTCTTTGTCTGCTAGTTGTCAAAATATGAATTGGGAGATAGTGCTTTTCCCATATTTGGTTAATAGCGTTTTAGATCGAGTTGTTGTAGGGCATCTCCGGAATATAGGGAATGTCCATACTAGATTCAACTTAAAAATAGTATTGGGGATGAACAGAGGTGCCCTAGCTCAAGGGAATCACCATAGAAGTTCCTGTATTTTCAGGGGATTGAAGCTCGATGGTATTCTAAATTGTTGTACTGCGAAAATGGTTGTGCCAATCTTATGAATTGGAAGCTTGACAATAGTGAATGCAAGTGAATATCACTTCATTTTGTTGGTAATAGCATCAAGGGATAATCTTGTGTGTCACCTCAACTCTTTGGAAGCATGTACTCAGCACTAAATTTGGTATACTGTTTCATCTCCTTTTCAGTATTCTACACAAATTTGTTCTTAAGGCTGTATGCAAATCCAAAACTTTTCCCATTAATTTGTGTGTCACCTCAACTCTTTGGAAGCATGTAGTAGCACTAGATTGGTGGTGATTGTCAGGTGTTGCTCACGTCTTCGCGATATGTAACTTCTTGCAGGCATTTATGTTGGTGGAAACAAAGTCGTCCACTTTACTCATGAACAAACTGTTGAACCAAGCAAAAATTCCTCCCTTAGCTCCTCGAGCATCTTCTCCTCAAGTTCAGGGCTCTCTTCGACCTGTTGCAATATCCCTGATTGTGGGTTTAGGCAACCCGAGAGTGGTGTAGTCCTCACTTGCTTGGACTGTTTTCTCGGTACAGGATCTTTATATCGATTCGAATATAAAGTCTCAACATCAGCATTTTTCACCAAGCTACGAGGTGGCACCTGCACTACCGCAGAGTCTGACCCTCAAGAGTCAGTCATTCACCGGGCCATGTGTCTCCTGCGTAATGGATTTGGTAAATATAACGTGTTTATGAATAACTGCGAGGATTTTGCTATGTATTGTAAAACGGGTCTTTTGATTCTGGATGAAACATCTCCTGGGAGAAGCGGACAGACTGCTAGTATCATCAGCGCGCCGTTGTCGGCAATTGTTTCTTCTTCAATTAATTTTTTCGTGCCAAGTGCAATTGCTATGGTTACTGCAACAGCTAGTATGTATAGCATAAGTAGGTATGTGGCAGACATTGGTGTAAGAACAGATGTTGTTAAGGTTCCTGTGGAAGATATGGGTTCGTTTCATGGGTGGGATGAAAAAGATGATGAAAATTCTGAAGGAAAAGGGATCTGTGAGGTACTGGAAAAGAGTGACAAAGTTGTAAACGATGATCCACCCGCAAAGAGACGAAGGTGTTCTTGATGCGTATTGGTGATGCCATTTTGTTTTATTGGACACCGGTTTTACCTTTTGCTGTGAACAATAAATTGTTCAAAATTGTGAAGAATTATTCTTGTTTAAATTATGAAAAATTCCATTATTTATCCAATGGCTTTTGTGTATGGTTTTGTTTAAATGAATTTAGACATATTGTTGGAGACTTTGAGGTCAATGAAAAGTGAAGGGATGCGCTCCTATAGTACATTGGTGCATTGCACATTTGCACCATATGTTTTAGTCATTTCTAACACCAGGTGCAGACATGTACGATTCTTCTATCAAGTAACATATGTATGATAACTTGTTTGTTATCTTTGTTCTTGTTTTATGTTTTGGGTGATGTATACTGTAAATGTGATCTAGTTCAGGTGATTGGAAAATGAAGAGTTTAGAGAATGTGTACCAACTACTTACAGTTGGAATCTCTAAATGTGGTCTCATAGAGTCCTGTGTATTTTCTGCTTCCCAAGAATGTTAAACTATCAGCTCTTTCATTCATTGTATCTATTTACATATAACAAATCCGTGCCAAGTTTTTATGTCTCAGAACAAAATCAGATAAGGATATCTTATGAGATGGGTTTCATTTCTCAGAAAATAGAAAGAAGCCAGCTTGCGGATGGTGATCACATCTACACTCACATCTACACTTGGAGAGATTCGTTTGCTTACTCCCACCATGGTATGCTTGGCCGATGAGCCTGGCTTTCATCTCTTTATTTTTTTCCCTATGTATAGCTATAGTGATATATGTATTTTGCACCTGTAGGCTTTGTGAATTATTTGCAATTTTTTCATAACTATTAACTGAACTTTCAGTATGGTAATTTTCTAGAAGAAAATTTTCTACATTGAAAATGTTTATATAATTTTGAATTATACTTAGAAGTTCAACACGCCAATCAAAACGTTTTTTTTCAAACGAGTTAGATTGTCTAACAGTTTCGAAACAAGCTTATTTTGGTTAAGTGTTTTAAAAACATGCTTATTTTTGTGTTTTCTCCAGAGTGATGTGGCAGCTGACAGCTTTGAATTGAGGTTTTTATCTATTTTAATATTATTAAATCTCATTGCTGTCACAACCCCATGCTGATTTGGTTTGTATGAATACAGGCATTTATATTGGTGACGGCAGAGTAGTTCATTTTCTAGACCAGTTTGGGAGCTCCTCTGGTTTCTCTTGTTCTATTGGCTTCCCATCTTCGGGAACCTGCACAACTCACACTTAATTGTGGATACTGACATCCTGGCACTGGAGTGGTGATCACCTGTTTGGACTGCTTTATCTCTGATGATTCACTGCGTCTGTACGCTTACGAAGTCTCTAAAGTCATCCTTCTAATGACGTTCAGAGCAGGGACATGTACCACAGCAAAGTCCGATGCACCAAAAGTAGTTTGCCACTGGGCCATGTATCTTCTTCGAAAAGGGTTTGGGCGCTACCATGTTACCCGTAATAACTGTGTGCACTTTGCCCTGTACTGCAAAAGTGGATTTGTTTGTTATCGGAGGACTGTCGGACAATCTTCCGATTTCTGGGGTCAAATATACTCCGGTGGCATTTGTACAGCCCTCAAGTTGCTAAATCCTGGGATAGGCTACATCAGTTGGGACGACTTGCGCATCCAGGTAGAAAAATGTTTCTGTCAAATATACTCGCGTGCCATTTGTACAGCCCTCAAATATAATTAATTTATGCCTTTCCTAGTCCACAGTGGGATTTTTTTCCTTCTCATGATGTGCGATGTGAGTGACGCTAGTAACCATTCTTGCTGCTCAAACAACGGATTTTGAAGTGAGCCGGACCATCACGATTGATGAGATGTGGCTCATTGACCATTTGAGTTCCTGTAATGGTCCAAAATTTTCCACTTATGTAAATAAACCTTCTGTGGGAGTACACATCCATTAGTATATTTTTAGCTAGATTATGATATTTGATCATTACATTTTGTGTCAAGTACGCCATTAGTTTTTTTCTGAACTTTGAAGCTTCTAAAAGCTTATTTTGACAACTTGCAGGTATGCTAGTGATTTATGAAATAGCGGGGACATTGAGAAAGTGCCAGTTGAGAACTCGGCCGAATGGTTTGATAAAAACAAGGATGAGTCATCACATGCCGGTGGTGCTCCAAGTTTGGTTGTTAAGACATACTCCTATAAAGCTAAACCCATCAAGAGTAGATATGAACAATGATTTATGGATGACCTATGTTAGAGGGACGAACCCTCTTGTCAAGCTTTGTTTCCGAAAAATGTGATTTTTGTCGGCTTCTCACTTGACTTCCCTTATTCTCCTCTTTCAGTTTTTCTTTTCTTCTTTCTTAGTAAATCTGCAGAAAGTGTGAAACTTATTTCCCAAACTTTTTTTTTATCGCAGTTTCAAATTACAATCACTTTTATATCGACTTTTCCGAAATGCATATTTAAACAGCAAGTTTGTTTCACAATTGGATACAACTTCTTACAGATGCATTTTCAGAGCTTCTCCCTGAGCATCAAGTGCACTTATAAAAAATGTGACTTTGACGGAGTTGCTTTCTCAAAGTACCAAGTTTTTTTGTCTTTTTTTTTTTTAAATCTTTTTCAATTTGAGTAATCAACGCAACGATCACGTTTTTACAGTGAATAAATAAGAGCTTTCAACTAAGGCCTAGCTTGGGGTTGCTATTTCTGTTTTTTTTTTTTTTTTGGAATTTTAAAGTGTATATATAAATAAAGAAGCTAGTGTTTGGTAAAATGTTAATATCTTGCTTTTAGAATCTGCTATTACTTTTTCAAATGTACTTTTAGAAGCAACCCAGGGGTTGTTTTTAAAAACAATATCACATTATTTATCAAATCAGGTTTTAAATAATTTTTATTATAATTAGACCTGTTTTTTGAATTAATTTTTAAAAGCAATTTTGAGCATATTTTGATAAGCATTGATAATCCTAAACTAAGCCTAAGTTTCTTCACGACATGGTTCCTTTGTTGCAACTTTGGTTAGAGCAATTGTAGATATGCTCTTTATTCTTCCATTTCATCAAAGCAGCAGTTTCAAATTGCAATCCCCATTAAGCGCACCACCTTAAGAAATTGCATTTCATAACATTGTAAGTAAGCTGTAAACAATCTGAATTTGGTATTTACGAGTAAAAAAGGTTTGGGTGCTTTTAAAATCACGTCACCGAGTTGAATAGATAGTAGTGTACTTGAATATATACGCAAACGATCAAACATCGGTCTGTGTACTCAAATAGTTCTTCAGGAAGAGACGTGAAAACACAATCGTACAAAGGTTTATTGTCAGGGCAAACTACCGGCTTATCAGCTCCTATTCTCTCTATGAATAAGTCATTGCAGGAGAAAAAAGTTCATAACAAGAGACACAAAATGATCAAACTAATACACTTCTACACAAAATGTCATTTATACTATCACATTTCTTTTACATGTTTTTCGTCAACTACAGGCTGCACCAAACGAATGGTGTAACCTATCTTAAGAGTAACTCTATTGAAACAAGCATTAATGATTTACATTGTGTTTCCAATGTCTCGCCATATTTGATCTTGGAATAAATGTTGATGATTGCTGTTAAATAAGTTAGTCGGTCCATTTACGCTATTGTTTGCTGCAATGTTCTCACTCGAATCTCTATGATACAGTTGCTGACGGAGCGACAAATATATCTCCTGCTTTGTGATATACTTTTTCGCCTGTAAAATTCAATGATTGGTAGAGTGCTTATAAACCAAAATCTTGATGCTTTTCCCAATTTTCATTTCAAATAAAATTATCAGGGATATATTTTTACCTCAGATTCGACAATGAAGCATGCCCATATCTTATCTTCTCGAAGTTCCATCATGCCCTTCAATATAGCCAAGCCAAAACTGTGTATTATATCCACTATCTCAAGGAAAAATCCCTTTTCTTCGCAAAGGATCTGCAGAAAGTCAGTATTACCATCTTAGTATGAGCATGTATACATGTAGATTTTCATTATTTATTTTCTATATGTACCTGTATTTGCTTTTGGCCAGGGAGTCTAAGGTCCTTCACATCCACGGGATCGACCATCGAGTGATCCCGGCTTTCAAATACCCAGGTACCAAAATAGTCATTATCCTGATCAATCTACCAATTTACTACTTAATAAATGGTGAAAATAGATGCTTAAAATATCAAAATTTACAGACTCTGGGAAGTTTAATGGGATACCTTGCGAGCCTCGGCCTTTCTGAGATTTTCAGCTTGTTTCATCACACTTTCCAAGAAAAACATGTGTTTGATGGTTTGAGCCAACAAAGAATCAATGCTCATCTGTAAAGAAAATTAACGAAATAGACATTAGTTGCTAATTGAAACACAATCTTAGCAACTCAATCGTTTAGATAAGTGCAAGTATTTCTCATGGGAAAATGTAAAGAAAAACAAATTTTATTTTTGGATCCATGATTTTTGGGAATAATTTTCCTCTCCACTGGTCGGACGAAGGTATATACGCATAAAATTTATTGAAAGGCTAAAACTACGTAAAAAAAAAAATTACGCTGAAAATTTGACATTCAAATTACATATACAAAAATTTTATAATAAAATTTCGGACACTAAAAACACATGAATGGACTATAACACCCTATTCTAGCAAACTGATAGGTCCCTCCCTCCCTCTCCATTTCATTTTCTCACGAAAAATCTTTGAATCAAATACTGCATAACTTTGATTTCATAGGCAACATGTCACTGAACATGATAAGAGAACTAACTGGTTTTGGCACCCAAAAAACTGAAATAGTTGCCTATTCCGAATTATAAATCACAAATCTTGTTGGGCAAAAAGGTTGTCCTTAGCCTACACTATTTCCAAAATTTTCAATTAAGGTTAAGGATGGCAATAAAAGTACCTTAATACCATTAGGAATGAGTTTTCTCAGCTCTGCGATACGATCTTGTATTTGTTGGCGATCCTTAGGCTTCGGCCTAGACCCTAGTTTTGCCTTCTTTTTCACAACGTTAACAGACTCTTCAGACTTCTTCGGTTGCGAAACAAAACTACTTCCACAACTTTGACTATCCAGGCAAATTAACCGTTTCCTTTTATTTCCCGAGGACAATCTATTACCTGAATTAGCGCCAGCAAAGGAATAAGGTTCATTTGTCATAAGATCGAAACACTGGTCTATCCCCAATTGGGAGAATAAGCTCTCTCTGGGTGAAAAACCAGAACCAACACGTTGCCCCGAGATACATTCTGAAACCTCTTTACTAAAATCCAATCCTCCTTCGTTAACCACAGGCGTTGAAATGTTATCAAAAATATTTTCAACGTCTCCGAACTCAAAATCCACGCCCAAATTCTGAAATATGTTATTATCAATAGTTTTTTCAGGATTAAATGTGTTTGTCAAGTTACTTTGCATAGGAGTAGATGGAAAACTAAATGGAAAATCGATAAGGAGCTCAGGAGAGTTATAAAAAAGTTCGTTTGGATGGATATATGCAGACTCAGTAGTAGTCATTTTCAACTGATTTTCGATGTGCGGCGATTTTATAACTCCGTGATCTAAGGTGAAAGGGTAAATGTCTTGGATATCAATTGAAGAACTTGTGCCCATGTAGTTGTATGAGCTGGCACCGTTGATCATTTCAACATTCCCTGAAAATGAATACGATGTTGGGGCCAAAAATAAGCTGCTAAGGTTGTCAATTTCTCTGTTTGAAGATGAAGGCATGGACCCCGGTAAAGTAAGTTCATCGCAATTGTCTATCTCTCGGAAGAGTCTTTTTGTCTGATCAATGAACTGAATCGTCTCTAAAATCTGCCAAAAGGGTAATGAAAGACTAAATATAACAATGAAAAGTTGCAACAGACCAAGAAATTGTACGAAGATGGCAGTTAAAAGCAGTACTGACCTTGTGGGAAGATCCAAATTGGACAACACCGTGTGGCTCAACGGATATAACCGCAATTGTCTGCAAAATAAGATAAAACAATTAGCACTTTTTACTGTCCATAAACTCTAAAGATGATGATTGATATTATTCAAATTCCATGTACTAAAAAATATTATGAAGATGGGAAATAGTACCTCCATTCCAGAGGAAAATTGGGAATGAATCTCAGAGTCATCCTGTAAATGAAAAACATATTACATCATGCATTACTATATTGGGGATTGGGGAAAATATCTCAATTCATATATAGCGATTTAGAATTTTCATTACAAAGTTCGTCTTGAGACAACTAAGCAAGGCCATGAGTTCACAAAGAGTCATTTCTTATGTTGCCTAGTTCTAAGAATGAGATCAATTCTTATGTTGCCTAGTTATGCGACTAATTCTAAATTTCCAAGAACAAACAAGTGAACAAGTTTTGATTGAGGAACAATATAACCTACCTGAGAAATTTCACTAGTTCCGATAGATCTTAAAGAATTTATATCTCTACAATAATCCTCCGCAAAAGTCCATTTGTGCGTCTTTGCAAAAGCAGCATTGCCAACAATTCTACAAACCAAGAAAAGCAAACAAACACCCCAAGATTAGCTCATACATTTTCAGTTTAAAAAGTAGAAACTGTGGAAATTATAAGCACTCTTTTGTAACCATACCCATATCCGAGCATGTGGACTTGCAGGAGCATGTTCTCGACGAAAGCTCCCATTTGGTCTTCATAGTAGGCATCTTCCATTGTCAACAACCTTATTATGTTCATAAAATTTCAGACAACTGTTAAGAATATGAAGGAATTGAAAGAAATCTTAGCCCTTCACCACAAACAGGTAAAAGCCAACTTCGGGAATTGTGGTGCTTTTAATGATCCGCTTCTCAAAGCTATTTTTCAAAGTTAAAGCAAGTATAATTCAATATCTGGTAAATAAATTCTAAAATATGCTTTGCTAAGTAGCATAATGTTTGGTAAAATAGTATTTTTTACAATAGAAAGATAAAAATACGTATGTATATATGGAAAATATAATAAATATAATTGAGTTTATTTTGGTAGTTAATTATAGAAAAAATAGAAACAAATTTCGAAATCACCTCCAAATTTGCTTATAAAAGCACTCTAAAAGAAACAATATCACAGAAACAAGAAGTGGTAAATGCGGTGTTGAAAGTGTTGACTTTAACATTTGTGATTTAACCTCATTTCGACTTGCATATAAATCTGTATGGACTAAAGTATCCACGAGAAAAACAATTAAGAAAAAAAAGCTATAGATGAATATGATAAAAAGAATAACTTAACTATAAAAAGGAAGGAGAAAGAAAAAGTAAAAAATTATCCATGCCTTTGTGATAACAAAAAGGTTAAATTGCTAAATACAAATTGGGAATGATATGTTTTCTTTTGGCATCTAAAAGCATTTCTACCATTTTTTGTCAATTAATTTCTAAACCCGACTTTCTACAAAATCATATTTTTTTCTTACATCAAATCAATATTTTAGAAAATACTCAAGACTTCTTCCAAACGATTTCTTAACAAATAAGATAACTATATATAACATAATAAATTGTAAATATGTATGTTTTCCCCAATCCGAGCCAAGAAAAGGATTCAACATATATGAAAGATAAAAAAATTAATATTTTAATAGAAAAATTGTCAATAGTAGAAACTTATTATAGCAATTTTATTATTGACGTGAAGATTTTGTCACAAATTCTCAAGTTAGAGATGAAATGAGATAATAGAAAAAAGATAGAAAAACTTGTTAATAGAATTTTTATTTTTCCCAAACAATGACCCAAAGGAAAGCAAGAAGAAGAGGAAGAACCGGAAACACAACTTATTGACATACGCAAAAATACATGTTCTTGTTTATGTATCACACACACACACACACATATATATATATAGGCTTACATGGAATTTGGGTGATGAAAGCTCCAAAAAACAGCGTAAGACCATCCATTATTCAGGCAGAGACTCTTGAGCACCTCATGAACAACCACCCTCCTCTTCTCTATCCCCATTTTCACTATTCCAAATTTTAAATTAAAAAAACCTCTTCTCAAACAAATTTACTCAGAAAATGGTTCTGTTTTTCAAAGAGAACAAAGGGTCTCAGAAGGGTTTTTGAATTTTTTATCAAGACAGTTGAATGTCTGAAACTGGTTTAAAAAAGGCAATCTTTGAATAAATGTTGGGAGGAAACAATGGAATATATAAAAGTGATTGCCAAGGATAGAGATACAGAGCATTAAAGTGGGATTTTAATATTATGGTTAAAGTGAACAAATATATGTAGTTAATAGTATAGAGAGAGAAGGTGGATACTTGTTTAAGGAGAATATATCTTCTTTTATGGTCTCCACGTTTTTGTTTTTTTTGGAAGGTTCAATTGGAGAGGGAATCGAGCCTATGACCTCCCCGAACATTGATGATAAGCTTGCAAGACCTTTTTTTTTTTTTAATCTTCTTACATGTATTATAAAATAAAGAAATCTATAGATACCAGGGCACGTACCTGATGTGTTTAAGCTCAAAACATTACAAAACGTTTCATAAGAGTTAAAAAATCACGACTAGCCTAAATCAATATTGCATGTTCCATGAATATAAAATATTAGGTTATAAATACACAAAAGTATATTGGTCCAAACTAGACAAATTCCACCCATAATAGGGCATATACACAAACTATAATCTCGAAAAGAGATCTTTCGTGCATCACCGCCAAAGGTCTAAGCTCACCAATTCGACTGGTAGACTATTTGAATTCACGCACTGTTTAACATACAAGCCAAATTATTCGTAGCATATAGTCGATGACCAAGTTACACCATCGTACTCTCGAGAAAATAGAAAGCTTGAAACCCAATAACAAAAAATTTCTCTTCTCATACTGAAAGTATACAAACACTTATGTGATTAGGTATGCGTATTAATAATATTTATAGGAAGAATATCATATATATGATGTAACCAAATACGTGACACAAGACGCTATAGATCATCATATTTATTATACCATAAAAATTTTAAAAGTTAGCATTCAAATTTGAATTGTGTATAAATTTCAAAACTTTGCATTTATTAATTTTTGTCATATTCTTATCTCCACCAATTATAAGAGGGAAATATTGGTGTTACATCTTGAGCATCCAAAAATAAAAGTGTGCAATATTTAGTGGACGTCCAAAGTAGAAAATAGAAAAAGTATTTGTGGACGGGGGAAGTAATATTCGTTAAAATAAAAAAATTAACAAAGTTGTTTATGAGATGAAATTATAAGTGCTGTATTTTCTTCACCATGAATTCATGCTATTAATACTATTTATTTCTCCACAAAATTTATGATGCATGATATGATTAATACCTGCTAATATTTTATCTACCTAAATAATTTCACAATGTATATTTGAATATAATGGCAATTAAAAGTGGGGTGGAACTAAATTGATAATTTGTGTAATAATAAATCATATACCAGCATTACGAATGTTAAATAGTTTAGGCCTTTCTTGTACGAGAATAGCTTTACTTGCTCATTGCTCAGTGGGTGTTGATAATATATATATATATATTTTCATAGGCAGGGTGTTAATTTTAATTATAAGACACATGTGCATAAATATACGAAAAAAAAAAAAATCTCATGGATATATGTCATCCATATGAATTTACTACGCATAAAAATCTCTAATATGCTCTTCAAGAAAAAATTAATCTCATTAGAAATCATATTCTTTGTGACGCAGATGTATTGATTTTAATACACAAACAGAGTTGATGCATGGCGCAACCCAATTTTGGAGATTAATTAATTTTTGCATCACCGTTTACAAATTTCACATGATTAAATACATGATACATGCATATGCATATGTTACGAATAAAACCCGTTTTTATAAGAATATATATTTTGGTAATTATATAAAATACCTTCAAGGTTTCATCATTCATCAATTTATTCCCGAAGTTTTAATACACCTACAGTTTCAATATACCATCAAATTAGCAATTTTGGACAATTTTACCCTATTTTTTAAACAATACCCTAAATTAATTTATTATAATAATTGCACAGAAATAATGCTATAATAAATATAAATTAATATACAATATCAACTATCAAATTTCAAGTTTAAATATTTTAAATAATTTAAGTTTTCGTAAGAAACTAATATTAATTATACTATAATTTTTCGACTATTTTGTTCACAATTAATATTTATCAATCATTATTTCAATAAAAATATTACTTTTAATTTCGTTGGTTTATCTATAGTTATAACAAAATTATTGATTTTATTAATGAAAAATTAATAAATATGTCTACATTTATATATGTGTGTATGTACTTATTCGATTCTTACAAGAAACTTATTAATGTACAATATCGTAGTTTTATCAAAAAAGCTAGCTTGTTTGCACGTACTTTGCCTTTACAATTAGGAGGCAAATACCTTATGCTTTGATTTAATCCTTCCTTTCATCTCACCTTCCTAATGGCCAAAAAGCACTTATATGTATATTTTATTAAATTTTTTCTTAATCAAATTAATAATTTTGTATAATGAGAGTTAAACCACATAAATTATCTAAATGGTATTTGTACGGAGTATAATGGTTGATAAAATAGCAACGAAAAAATAGTAGAAAAGTTAATACATATTGTTAATTTTTTTTTAAAAATCACTTATATAAAATATTTAAACTTGAAGTTTAATTGCTAATATTTTATATTAATTTATATTTAGTGTATCATTAATTATATGAAATTAATATAATAATTTCATATAGTGTGTTTTTTT
>MKEJ01035748.1:0-10414 GCA_001753735.1 Embelia ribes
TAAAGTTTGGAAATAAAAATATAATGTTCTGAGTTGTATACAAAATCGACTCCTAATTCTTCTTTAAATTTACGTCATCAATTTGAAGAATTGGTGCAATAGCGAAAGCTTGAGAGTATCAGATCTATAGTTCAAAAAGCTGTAAGAATGAAAATAGAAATAATTGATTAAAAATAGGAGCATCACTCATGCACAAAAGATTATGCGAGTTAGCTTTAAATACTAAGTGTTATTTGAAATAGACTAAGTCAAACATCATTAGGCCCTAATTTGGTACAAAAGTGTACTCAATTCAAATCGATTCGTGAGTCGATTTTCAATACTTTGATTGAATTATACTAAAAATATAACTGTAATGTATATCAGAGTATTAAATCGAGAAATCGATGGTTCATAGTACAAAAATTAATAAAAGCGGATAATTAGTATGTTTAGTGCCACATTTATTTTGTTGGTGCAATGAATTATTTGCTTATATTAATATTAAACTGTATCTTCGCAATATTACTAAGTCTATGATATTTTTTTTAATTTAATTTTCACTCACCAAATGTGTATCAATATTTTTACATATGCATATTTGAATAGATAACACACATGTATATGTGATAGTTCCATTTATAAATTGAAACATGTCATTTATCGAAATCCATTGATATTGTTTTTGCTATATTTTCGTATATGACATCCCTATAAATGATACCCCTAATGTTACTTTCTTGAACGTTCTTCACGTTGATTGTTCATCCTAAACTTCTTTCTAATTTGGTTTTCATTTAATAAAAGATAAATGCATTCATATAAAATTCGGTTACTTTTAATATATTAAATCAATACTTTATTGTGAATAACGAATAATTTTCTCATTTAAAATAATTCAAAATTGTCAAAACGTATTATATTGGCTATTGAGTAGACTCAGATAATCAAATGCTATATATGAACTATGAAACATATTTTACAACGTGAGAACCCATTTTTAATAACAAAATTTCCATATAGAGTTTATAAATTTATTTTGAAAAATACTATATTTTAACATTAAAATTATGAATACATATTTCAATTTGCAACAACCCTATTTTGATAACAAAATATTTCCATGCAGACATATCTTTTTTCCGTAATATTTGTTATGTGTATGAATCCATAATGGTTTTTATGAGAAAAGGGTATTTTAGATGTAGCTCCAAATTAAAAAGTAATTACGAATAAGTTTATTTTCTCACTTATACTTACAAATATATGATTTTAGCAAATTTAAGTAATGACTTATCTTTTAACATGATGTCTTAGGTATAAAATTTATCCTCCAATAATCTTATGTTTGATAATAATCTGAAATTGTCTTACCTTTGTCGGAGTGCCTTTATATAATATTATAGAACTTATTTTTATTTTCTTAGCCTACGGCTATGTTAGTTTGTTATCAACTTAAATTGTTCAACGATTTCATTATATTATACCATTATTAAAAAATTACTTAATTAACTTGAAAACATGTATTAATATCCCTCACCCACCATGTAATACTCTAGAATCTAGAGAGTGTCAGTGATACATGATAGATGATACATGTGTGGCATCAATCACATTAAATAGCCATTATGAATATGACCCGTTAGCTTAGTTTATGGATAGAAAGTAAGAAAAATTAATCAGAAAAAAAAAATTTATTATATAATTATAATAATCATTTCATAGAATGAAAGAGGTACATATTTTATTTTGTGGACTAGGCTCAACCCAGAAGTGTTGATGAGTCAAACCATATATATCTTGATGTTCATTTTTGTTTATGCACTTATTTTTATGGTTAATTCTTATGAGTATTATTATAACACGATATCAACATGATACTCTAATGTGAAATTTTTATTATTAAGCATATATTATGTTGAGTCTAACCATATTTTTATATAAATATTTGACAATAATTTGTAAAATTTAATTTTATACAAACATAGTTTGTCACGCCAAAGTTTTAAAATTAAAATAAATTATTTTTGATAATAACAAAAATTGTGAAAAATATTCATTTTTTGTATTATTGTTTTACTAATATTTTCATTGAGTATATTTGAGGTGTATATACGCATTCTCGTATAAAACACGAGGCTATGCTGAACACGAGGCAAGACAGAACATGAGGCCATGCAAAATATAAGACGTGTCTATATCTATATATATATCCCTCTTACACTCTTTTGAAGTACAATATAATCCAACACAAGTATTACAAAAGAGGTAAGCTCTAGCAAAAGCTAAAAAGCCTTAGTTCCCTTCCTTATACTTACACTTATATACTCATTTCGTAAGGAAAACTTTCATTTCATAAACCTTTTTATAAATCGTGGAAGTAATCTATAAACTTCCTAGTAAACTTTCTTGAGTAAGATTTGGGTAGTTTGAAAGGAATTACACTTGGCTTGTGAATGTAAGCTTAAACAAAATCTCGGGTAGCTAAAGAGTTAGGTTTTCAAGTAGTACCGGTTAAATCTACTTGGTTACAATAGCGGTTAGAACCCGAAAATCTAACCGGATTCTTTAGGGTATAAAGGGATTCTTTCATTTTAAAGAGAATTGGCATTCAACCTTGAAGAAGTGGATGTAGGAATCTACAGATAAGTTGTCAGGACAGATTACCAAACCATTATAAATCTCGTTGTCGTATCTTCTTACTCTCTCTTTACTTTCAAGTACTTTAATTTATTACTTTTTCTATATTTGTGCTCAATACTTGCTCATTCATCATTTTCATTACACTTTTATAAACACAGAGGGAAAATAATTTTTAACTCGATAAAATTCCTATAAAACCAATTCACCCCTCTCTCGGTTTGCTTTTTGGTTCAATAATTGGTATCAAAGTGGGACTCAATAAAATCGTTTTTGGTTTTAACAAACCATTGAGTTTCGATCTATGGAAAACTTCATGAGCACTAACGTAGTTGAATGTCATTATACCCCGAAACCTCCTTTTTTCAATAGCTCAAACTACACGTATTGGAAAACACACATAGAAATATTTCTCACCACATATGATATAAAAACTTTGAAAAGCATCACTTATAGCTATACTCATCCCACAAAAGTAACTGAAGAGTCTAAGGAAATTGTTTTAAAAGAATTAAAAATTTTTACGTCGGATGAAGCCAAAGCTTGTCAAAGAAACGCAAAAGCCATGAATGTATTGATTTGCGCTATAGACGCTACCGAATATAATAAAATCTTATCATGCTCTAGTGCCAAAAAAATTTGGGACAAGTTAGAGGTCATACATGAAGGCACAAAATAAGTTAGAGAAATACGCATCAACATGCTTGTTCATGACTACAAACCTTTTCGCATGAAAGAAAATAAGTCTGTTTCAGACATGCACTCACTCTTTACCATATTAATTAATGATTTAACCGCACTTTGTAAAGTTTATTCTATGAAGGAAAAGGTCATGAAGATTCTTAGGTGTCTACCTTGAGCTTGACGTGAGAAGGTCACGGCGATACTTGAGGCACACGACCTCGAGGAATTTACCCTCGATGAGTTGATTGGCTTTCTAATCATTCACGAGACGACAATAGCCAAGGATGACGAGTAAGAGAAGGAGAAGAAAAATAAAGGGATTGCTCTCAAAAGCACCATCCCAGAAGACTCAGATGTGGAGTCAAGTGACAATGATTATATGGCACTCTTCGCTCGTAGATTCAACAAGTTCGTCAAATGGAACAAGAAGGGCGGAAGGAAGTTTCAACGGAAAGATTTCTCAAAAGGAAAACCTTCCAAACCCAAAGAGTATACGAAAAGTGAGTCTTCAAGAATAAATGATTTAACATATTTTAAGTGTTGTAAACCAGGGCACATGAAGACAGACTGTCCTCTACTTAAGAAAGAGAGGAAAGACAAAAAGTAAGAAAGAAAGCCATGCTTGCAGCATAGAGGAGCGACTCAGACAACTTTTCTTCTGACGATGAAGATGAAGTCACCAATCTTTGCTTAATGGCTATAGAAGACAAACACGAAGAGGTATACAACTCTTCTCAAAAATCTTTTTCTCATGATGAATTGCAAGACGCCTTTGATAAAATTCTAACTAAATTTGAAAAAGTTTGTTCAAAAAATAAGGCTTTTAGAAATTAATAACATTACCCAACAAAGACTTAGAATTAGTTAGAACTAAAAATGCAAGTATAATTGAGAAAAATAAGTTGCTAATTTCTGAAAAATTT
This sequence comes from Embelia ribes, assembly GCA_001753735.1. Classification (NCBI taxonomy): domain Eukaryota; kingdom Viridiplantae; phylum Streptophyta; class Magnoliopsida; order Ericales; family Primulaceae; genus Embelia; species Embelia ribes. The sequence goes on from MKEJ01035748.1 coordinate 4,227, forward strand.
GCTTTTCAAAACGAGAAAATAAATCTAGAAAAGAAGGCCAATAAATTAGAACTTACTTTACATAAATTTACGAAAGATCGAGAAATGTTAGACCAAATTATTACATCTCAACAAGGTGTATACGATAAAGCGGGAATATGTTATAATCCTCCTAAAAAGAAGTCGTATCAAAACAGTTTTACTAAAACAACTTATAAACATTTTAAAAACAAGTGTGTTCATTGTAGCAGACATAAACATTTATCTTATAAATGTCCATTCCACTTTATTGTACCAAATGGTCTAAAATGGATTCCTAAAAACGCTAACACTCTTGAACCCCAAATTACTTAGGGTACCAAAGTAATTATTTTCTTGTGTAGATATGCTTGAAGTCGAAGGCAAATGAGGACAAATGATTCTTGGATAGCGGATGTTCGAGGCATATGATGGGTATCGAAAGCAAGTTCACAACCCTCAAGCCAAAGAACGGAGGATTGATCACCTTCGGTGACAACAACAAAGGAAAAATCATCGGTATTGGCAGTATCGGTATCGCTCCTTATCCTACAATAGAAAATGTTTTACTTGTTAGTAGTTTGAAATACAATCTGCTTAGCATAAGTCAACTTTGCGATAAAGGCATTAAGATGATTTTTAAAAAGGATCATTGCACTATTCATAACATACATAATGAAAACATTTTGTTAAAAGGACTTAGGCATGAAAATGTTTACATGTTTGACCTAAAAAGTGCATCCAATGATAATATAAAATGTTTAGCTACAATTAGCAATAGTAGTTGGTTGTAGCATAGGCGTTTAGCTTACGCAAACATGGATTTAATTTCAAAACTGTCACGAAAAGAACTTGTCATTGGCGTACCTAAAATTGCATTTTCTAAAAATAGACTTTGTCATGCATTCCAACTAGAAAAACATACAAAAGTCTCTTTTCATACTAAAAACATCATATCCACTAAAAGTTGTCTTGAATTAATACACATGGATTTGTTCGAACCCTCTTGCACTATATCGCTGGGTGGTAAAGCATACATGCTTGTCATGGTCGATGATTTTAGTAGATATACATGGGTCATATTTTTATCACATAAAGATCATGCATTTCACGAGTTCTCTACCTTATGTAAGAGGCTCCAAAATACAAAAGGTTTTATGATTACAAGTATAAGGACCGGTCACAGCAAAGAGTTTGAGAATATCCCATTTCAAACTTATTTATGAAGATAACAGAATCCTACATAATTTTTCCGATCCTCGGATTCCACAACAAAATGGAGTTATAGAAAGGAAGAATAGGACACTAGAAGCAATGGCATGCACTATGCTTTGTGAAAACATTTTACCAATATTTTTGGGCGGAAGTCGTAAACACTGCATGTTATGTAATGAACAAAGCAATGATTAGTCATATTCTAAAGAAAACTCCTTATAAACTTTGGAATGAAAGAAAACCTAACATTATGCATCTTAAAGCTTTTGGATGTAAATGTTATGTACTTAACAATAGGAAGGATAACTTAGGAAAATTTGATGCTAAATCCGATGAAACAATTTTTCTAGATTATTCTAAACGTAGCAAAGCATATCATGTCTCCAATAAACGTACTTTAGTTGTTGAGGAATCTATTCATGTTGACTTTGATGAATCATTGTTTGCAATTAAAAGTGCTACTAACAATAATGATGTTGATGAAGCTAGTACACAAATTTTTTATAATACTAATTAAGTCACTAGCCAAGATGCACCAACAAATGATCAACTTCAACATGACTTGCAAAGTCCAGTAGTGGAGTATACAGATTTACCAAAGGAATGGAGATTTGCTACCTACCATCCTCCAAACCAAATCATCGGTAATCCCTATGATCATGTAAGAACCCGTTCCTCTTTGCATAATATAGTTAGTTATAATGTTTTTTTAATCTTAAATAGAGCCTACATGAATTGATAAGGCTACTTTAGATGAAAGCTGGATGGTTACTATACAAGAAGAGTTAAACCAATTCGAACGTATCAATGTTTGGTCACTAGTACCTAGGCCTCAAAAACATTCTATTATAGGTACTAAATGGGTTTTTAGAAATAAAATGGACGAATCTGGTATTATTATTAGAAATAAAGCACGTCTTGTTGCCCAAGGTTATAACCAAGAAGAAGGCATTGATTTTGATGAAACATTTGCACCAATAGCTAGGCTTGAAGCCATTTGTATATTACTTGCATTTGCTTTATTTAAAAATTTTAAACTTTATCAAATGGATGTGAAAAGTATTTTTTAAAATGACTTTATTGCAGAGGAAGTATATGTTAAACAACCTCTAGATTTTGAAAATCATGAATACCATGATTATGTTTATAAACTACACAAGGCTCTATATGGTTTAAAATAAGCACCAAGGGCTTGGTATGAATGCTTGAGCAAGTTCCTTCTTGAAAAAGGTTTTACAAGATGAATACTCGATACCACCATTTTTATTATAAAATATAATCATGATATATTCTTAGTTCAAATTTATGTTGATGACATAATATTCGGTGTTAGTAATGAGTTCATGTGCAAGGACTTTTTTTAGTGTATGAAAGGAGAATTCGAGATGAGTATGATGGAAGAACTCAACTTCTTTCTCGGATTACAAATAATGCAGATATTAGAACGAATATACATAAATCAAGCAAAGTACACACACAACTTACGAAAAAGATTCAAGATGAATGATGCCAAACCTATGCAAACTCCAATGAGTTCTACCACTAAACTCGAAAAGGACGACTCCGGTACTGGTAGATGAAAAACTCTACCGAGGTATGATTGGTTCATTACTCTATTTAACTGCTAGTCGACCCGATATATTGTTTAGTGTAGTTTATGTGCTAGATTTAATTCTTGTCGTAAAGAATAGCATTTATAGCTATTAAGCGTATATTTTGTTATCTTGTAGGCACACATGATTTAGGCTTATTTTACCCTAGAAGTATAAATTTTGAACTTGTAGGCTATTCCGATGCCGACTATGCTGGTAGTCGTGTGGACTGGAAAAGTACTAGTGGCACTTGCAACTTTATAGGTTATGTAATTGTTTCTTGGTTCAGCAAGAAGCAAAAGTTTGTTGCACTTTCTACAACAGAGGCAGAATATGTCGTTGCGGATAGTTTCTATGCACAAATTATATGGATGACTAAACAATTACGTGATTTTGATTGCCTGTATGATTATGTTCCTATTATGTGTGATAACACAAGTGCTATCAATCTCTTGAAAAATCCCATTCAACACTCCCGCTCTAAACATATTGATATTAGACATCACTTCTTGCGAGACCATATACAGAAAGGCAACATTATTTTAAATTACGCAAGTACTGATAAACAACTAGCCGACATTTTTATAAAACCATTAAATGAGGAATAATGTATTTTTATTCGACGAGAATTGGGAATGTACATGTGTTAAAATGGCATAATTTGACTTTGTTGTGCTTATTTATTACTGTTAGTTGTTAGCCTATGGTATAAATATCTGTACGGCACACTGCACAACCTACTGCACAACATGCTGCACAACCTACTGCATAGCCTACTATACAGCCCACTGTTATTACAGTGTTTTACACCTATTAATAGGATGCTCTTCCAACTCATTCCACTCATCCAAACCTATAACAATTCATATATTCTCTTAGTTTTCACAACTTATCCATAATCTTTATTATGGCTAGCCCAAACTTTTCTGGTAACCTTAGTCCATTCAACTCCCCAGTCAACACCCCAATCCGCTCCTTTAATTCTTCCGAAATAAGACACCTCAAGAGCTGGTTACAACTTAAGCCGCCATCCAGCCCTAGTCAGATAAGACCTTCTCATCCTCAACCTGAAATTAAAACAGAATCCAGTTTTAGGGGTAATGCCAGAGAAAGGAAAAGGGAAAATGTCAACGACGACGATGATAGTGAATATAATGAATTATACTTTATTTCTCATGTGAACGTTTTACGCTATTTCGATATGTATCGTTATTCTGAAGTTATATCAGGAACATGGGTAAACTATAGGGAATTCAAAAAATTTCAAAATACTTTAATTTGGATAAAACTTTTTAAAGATCAAGGGTGGGAGGAGTTTATAAAAATAAAAGAAATTGCCTATCCTGATCTTGTACAACGTTTTTATGCAAATCTATCATTTACAAAATCCGGTGAAAAATATACTGGTTTTACATCTCGTGTAAAATAGGTATTCTTGAAATTTAACATGAGAGATTGTACATATTTTTTGTTTTTCAAACCACTCACGCAATGGTTTAGCATACCGAGAGGGATGAACTTTTGGCAATTTAGTTGGCGCCACCCATACTTAAGTAGGACGCAATTTTTTTCAACCAAACACTTACCTACCTGGTCATCATTTTCCTACCGCAAATTTTTTAAAATTTCAAGAAAAAATAATGCAATCTCTAATTGTTAGTAGCAATAGACATCAAAAAAGCGGTAAGAACCATGTTTCTAACTTGACCAGTTTTTTGATTTACGCGTTAAAGCACCAAATGCCAATCGATACCGTCTCCATGATGCTTAATCATATGGAGAACGAACTAAGGGGAGGCAAACTACCTTATGGTATAGCACTAACACATCTTTTCCATTATGTCGGCGTCAATTTGAACGAAGAAAGGGTCAAAAAGCCCAAAGGAAAAGGCTTCTCTCCATATTCCCTTGTTCAAGCTGGAATGGTTTACAACTTTCAGCAAGAAACTTAGAGCTGGGAAGGGAGAATTGTAACTAGTCCTTATATTGATCCATTGACTGACGATGCCACCCTTCGGACCGCCCTTTATGGAACCAAACCTCAGAAACCTCAATCACGCTCAAAAAGGAAGCGACTACGCACTGTTGGGGAAACTTCTACCCCTCCTAAGACTGCAGTTGAGCCCGATCCTTCTACAACTGAGCCTAGACCATCTACAGGAACCCACCAATTGAATTAATGGAAATATTGGACTTTCTAATGAAAACATCCTCCAAAATTCTCCGTCAGTTTGCCAGTATTAAAAAGGCTAGCTCAGCTCAATTCGACCAACTTAGGTTCTTATGCACCAACCTAGCCACAAGAGATCTTGTAGACACTGCTCCCCCAACCTTTTTAACTTTGTGGACAGTGAAGGGAACGAGTCTAGGCTACCTAGCGAAGAGAATTCCGATTCCTGAGTAGTCCTTTTGACGACACCAACAGGGAGGAAAACCTAGCATTTATTACGTAAGAGTTGACTTAGTTTTTAGTGACAGTAACAAGATAATAATAGACTTGCCAACAAAACATCCACAACTACATATGGCATATCAAAGAAAAGATACCAAGGGTTTCGTATCTTCATGGCTTCGAATCACATTTAAGACTTGCAGGTCTCCACCAGTTCATCCCTCTTTCTCTTACGTTGGTCTTTTTCAAGTTGCAGCTGCTTGTTTGAACTCTCAATGCTCTGGCCAAACTCTGTATCCAAGTCAACATCCTCTTCTGGAGTAGACCTTGAAGGAAACAAAAAACCCAAAATCAATCACAAGTACCATTTGAGATCCCAAACAGACATAAATAAAATACTTGATGACAGCTCACTCGAGTTACATATCACAGAGCGTGCCTATTGACACCTTCTCAAGTTTATCATATCAAAAGACAAAACTCGCGTTTCCTTTGACAGGAAGCAGAAAGGGCATAACAGATCATTACAAATTAATATGCGGACAAACGTACCAGATATGATTGCAATCACTGTATTCAAACCTTTGGAAGAGTTCCATTTTTAACGAGACTTCAATTAAACAATTTAACCTTTTCGTACAAGTGTGGCTGTTAATTGAGCTTTTAAGTCAATTCCAAGTTTCAGCATCTAGTCCATCTAAAAGAATAAGTTCAATAAATCAGTAAAATAAAGAACAAGCAAACACAGTTAATAACACCACCACTTTCTAATCATGTCCCTCTTAAAACTACTTCATGCCCATTAACTAGGCAAAACACAATAGCCACCTTTTTATTCCATCCATCTCAAGATGCCACATAAAGTTGTACATCTCCCAACGGTAACAAACACCACCCCCCCCCACCTCCAACCAAAAAAAAAAAAAAAAAGAATAAAAAAAAAAATTAAACATCATTACATGCACAAATAATTGCATCTCAAAAAACATAAG